>JAVSBU010341627.1:0-10577 GCA_033118015.1 Loricariichthys derbyi | reverse complement strand
AACACTAAAATAACACATCCTAGATCTGAATGAATGAAATATTCTCATTGAATACTTTGTTCTGTACAAAGTTGAACAAACTCATACAAAATCATCAATGGAAAACAAATTTAAAATTAAATTAAAAATAAAAAATAAAATTAAAGTGGAAAAACACACTACAGGCTGATGTAACTTTGATGTAATGTCCTTAGAACAAGTCAAAATGAGGCTGAGTATTGTGTGTGTGGCCTCCACGTGAAGTCTGATTTACTTGGATTTACATTGTGTTGGTTAAGTTTTCCCTTTATTTTTTTGAGCAGTGTATATATAGTTAACTGCAGTTTGATAGTTACTTGTCAGACTGTTGATGGAAATGTTTGCAATGTATTTGCATTAAGCAAAATACAACAGGTGCTTTGAGGAACTGGGTAGGCCTAGCATTTAAGAAGAATCAAGAAAAGTTAATCTTGGCAATGCCAAGGCTGCCTGACACGAGACCAAAGATGATGTACAAGAACCAAAAGAAGTGTAAAATGGTTGACTTCTGTGCCTCAGGTTAGTTTTATAGTTTTTAAATGAAGAGAAACAAATATAAACCTTCAGTGTTGAGTATGTGAATCTGACAAATTTAAGCTGCCATCATAAATGTAATTTATACTAATCAGTCTGCTTTGTGTATTGAGAAAGGCTTGATGCAAATAGTCTTTTCACCTGTCACTTTTCAATCTCAAGTGCCTTGAAAGTTTGATAGATTTTTGTCCTAAATTGTTGTTTGTGAAATTTGTGGTGGAGGTTGTTGTTCTGTGTTGTTTTGGGGAACTTTTAAAGAAATATAGGTGATCAAATGAGGAAATATATTTTACAGATAAAATGATGTCTATGTTCACACAAATTATTATACTACAAATTGGGGCTATATATGTGTGTATGTATGGGGGAAATAAATAAAGCAAATGTTTTTGACACAGCCTCTGTGCACATGCAGATTTATTTAAAAAAATTAAAAATAAAATTACACGTGGATATAAGTAATTATGTTATTTGCTCTAGAGGCCTCTAATTTCTCTTGATCATCTGTGAGATATTTCTGCACCTTGATTTGAGCCCACCTGTGGTTAATTCAATTTATTAGTTATGATTTGGAAAGAAGCTGTCTGTCTCATAGCTAACAATGCAGATCAGAGAAAAAAAAACATAACTGGGGCATCTGATCCATTCACAACAGCACAGCACACTAACACACCATCACCACCCTCCAAATAGTACCTGATCTATGGGGATCCTGACCATTCGAGAAAAGAGTAAAGGGAAGTAGCAACATACTGTGGTGTGAAAAAGTGTTTGCCCCTTCATGATTTTTTTTTTATTGTTTTCTTAGTTTGTCACTCTTAAATGTTTCCGATCATCAAACCAATTTAAATATTAGTCAAAGATATTACAAGTCAACACAAAATGCTGTTTTTAAATGAAGGTTTTTATTATTAAAGGAGAAAAAATCCAAACTTACATGGCCCTGTGTGAAAAAGTGTTTGCCCCTTAAACCTAAAAACTGGTTGGGCCACCCTTAGAAGCAGAAGTTTGCGTTAACTTGAAATGAGTCTTTCACAGCACACTGGAGGAATTTTATTCCACTCATCTTTGCAGAATTGTTGTAATTCAGACACATTGGAGGGTTTTTGAGCATGAGCCACCTTTTTAAGGTCAGGCCACAGCATCTTAACAGGATTCAGGTCAGGACTTTGACTAGGCCTCTCCAAAGTCTTCACTTTGTTTTTCTTCAGCCATTCAGAGGTGGACTTGCTGGTGTGTTTTGGATCGTTGTCCTGCTGCAGAACACAAGTTTGTTTCATTTTGAGGTCACGAACAGATGGCTAGTTATTCTCCTTCTGGATTTTTTGGTAGACAATGTAATTCATGGTTCCATTTATCACAGCAAGTCTTCCAGGTCCTGAAGCAGCAAAACAGCCCCAGACCATCACACTACCGCCACCATATTTTACTGTAGGTATGATGTTCTTTTTCTGAAATGCGGTGTTACTTTTACACCAGATATAATAGGACACACACCTTCCAAAACGTTCAGCTTTTGTCTCGTCAGTCCACAGAGTATTTTCCCAAAAGTTTTGGGGATCAAGATGTTTTCTGGCAAAATTGAAACGAGTCTTGATGTTCTTTTGCTTAACAGTGGTTTGTATCTTGGCACTCTGCCATGCAGGCCATTTTTGCCCAGTCTCTTTCTTATGGTGGAATCATGAACACAGAAATTAAGTGAGGCCTGCAGTTCTTGGGATGATGTTGTGGGGTCTTTTGTGACCTCTTGGATGAGTCTTTGCTGCGCTATTGGGGTAATTTTGGTTGGCCGGCCACTCCTGGGAAGGTTCACCACTGTTCCATGTTTAAGATAATGGCTCTCACTGTGGTTTGCTGGAATCCCAAAACTTTAGAAATGGCTTTATAACCTTTTCCAGACTGACAGATCTCAATTTATTTCTCATTTGTTCCTGATTTTTTTTTTTTTGGATCTTGGCATGATGTCTAGCTTTTGAGGATCTTTTGGTCTTCTTTGCTTTGTCAGGAAGGTCCTAGTTAAGTGATTTCTTGATTAAGAACAGGTATGGTCGTAATGAGGCCTGGGTTTGGCTAGAGAAATTGAACTCAGATGTGATAACCACAGTTATGTTTAAACTGGGGGGCAAACACTTTTTCGCACAGGGCCATGTAGGTTTGGATTTTTTCTCCCTTAATAACAAAAACCTTCATTTAAAAACTGCATTTTGTGTTTACTTGTGTTACCTTTGACTGATGTTTAAATATGTTTGATGAGCTGAAACATTTAAGAGTGACAAAGATGCAAAAAAGAAATCATGAATGGGCAAACACTATGTAGAAAATCAGTTGGACTACAGTCTTTAATCTTAGAACTACAAAGTGCAGTGTCCATTAAAACTTGAATAAATAATTAGAGGAATATAAAGTTGAAAATACAGACTGCATAGGTAAAATCTATAAATAGATTTTTGCTCCAGGACTTGGTAAGCCATTACAACATAACAATGGTTAGGAAAATCCATCCAAAGAAAGAGTGGAAATTAGAAAATAATCTTATGCTGAAGTAAGCTTTGAGCAAAGATGCTTTTCATAAGAAATTTAGGCAGTTCCTTCTCATTGACAAGAAGGGCTTGAGAAGGCTAGGAAGAAAGTAATCTTATCACAGTGTTGAAACAAAACATTCAGAAAGACAACGCACACTGACACAGCAGGATGTGGATGACAAGGTATGCCCCATGTGGAGCCAAAAGACACGATGTCTTCATTCATGCTGCGAGCCAGGGAATTTGGATCTGATTTACCGCTTAAACATGATTTCACAACGATTTGTGAAATGTTAATGTGCCGTGAATCTAACACTGCTATAAACGTGGTTTATTCACTTATGTTTTAGATCTTGTGAGCATTTCCAAGCATCTGTGAGTACTGATATAGTAAAACCAGTGTGTTTATCTGAATATAGTAAAACATCTTAAATGCATTTATTTTCATATTAATCCAAGTCCAGGTCACACAGAGCCAGGGTGATAATCCATCACAGGGCACACACTTACAGTGACACTGTAGAGACACCAAATGACCTAAAGGATGTCTGTGGGTGTGGAAGTAAACTGAAGTAGCCTACTTGGACAAAACCCATATGGAGAACATGCAAACTCCATTTAAGTAGAATCCAGACTGGGAAATGAACCAGGGATCTTTAGAGCTGTGTGGTTAAAGGGCTGACTACATATGCCACTGGTCTGAAATACATGGCCGATCAAACTAAAATGTGGTTTAGGCTAATTTTAGAGGGGTTTTGGACACACCAGCTGGTCAGACTGGGACAGCAGCTGGGCAAACTAGCTGTACCACCATAAACCAGCCATTCTTAGATGGTTTTAGATGTTTTTTTTAAGCAGGGAAACTGTGGGGGTCTCTATGGAGAATATAATTCACAGTTCTCTTTATAATAAACTGTGAAGCTGCTAATTAGCTAGTTCTATGTATTATAAGATGGGGCAAGTTTAGTGTAATCAATTAGCCAATTAATTTATTTGGACTGTGAGAGAAAACCTGGAGTAAACTCATGCAGACACATGCAAACTCCATGCAGAAAGGACCAAGGCCACTCCACCCGGGATCAAACCCAAGACCTTCTTCCTGTGAGGCAGTGGTGCTACCCACCAAGCCACGCTGGGAAGAAAGGGGAGAACTATAAGGTAACACAGCCAAGAGGGATCACATGACACATCAGCAACCCACCATCCCAGGTCAATATCCCAGGCGACCGAAACCCAAGCCACCCAGCTCACCAGAAACTCCTAGCCAAAAGCCAATGCATGACCCTAGTCCCCGACCCCAGGGACCTGAGCCACGTATACCAGTCTAAATCTAACCAAAGGTCTGCCTAAATAAGTATACTTTAGCCTAGTCTTAAAAATGTGTAGACTGTCTGAATCCTGGATTAAGGTGGGAAACTGAGTTAGCATTTTTAGCCACAGAAGCTGATAAGACTCGCGATAATACGTTACACATTAACCACGTACACAAAGTGCAAACTAAACGGGCAGTCAGTCCTGCACTATGGACAGAATCTACCCGTTTCCATGTGATTTGCCTGTTGCTAACGTGGTTACGCTACGTCACGACTCTACGGAAACCCAGGAGCTACATAAGCGCATTGAATTTCCCTTCCACTTCATTGAAGGCAGGTTTCAGTGTTAAGAGTGGCGGAATCGTTCATAAACTCGCTCACATCTCGGACTTGATACGTTTACTATGTACAGGATTTGCAGAGCGATTTATGTCGCGTTTGCTAGTACTGGCGGTTAGTAAATAATGTTTATCAGGAAATATAACTTTGGCTAGTAGCTAGCTTTGTTTATAAGCCTAGCTAACTAGTCTAGTCAAGCTAATGGCTAGTGTAGCTAATAAACACTAGCTGCGTCAGTCCTCTGCTTTACTTGTTTGAGATATTTAATCATTTTCGGTTGTGAACGCCTTGGTTTGAGCTTGTAGACGTTTCCTGTTCAAACACCCCGCACTGAAGGTACATGCAGATGGAGCAGGGGGACAGTGCTGCTGATTCTCTGCATGATCTCACCAAAGACAGCCAGGATCATAAACCAGTTTGTAAATTAGAGAAAGATTATGATTTCCACTGTGAACACAGAGACGTTGATGGTGAGTCTAAAACAGAAGAGACTGAACTGTGTGAAGCGCAGGAACAGCACCAAGAAGAGGACGAGGACCATATGAAACAGGCTGATGATGAGCTGGACCCCAGGATACAGGTACATTCAAAGGGTTCTGATTGAGGGGGAAATGCCCCCTTAAGCCTGTTGTTGTTTTTACAATTGTTAACAATTATAAAAGCATATAAAGTTCAATACTGGATGAAATTGCTTTCTAAGGACAATATTTGGTCAAAGTTAAAGTCAAATCTATTCCTATAGTTTTTCTTTACAGTACATGATTATTTCAAAGCAGCTTTACAATTATACATTAACTTCTAATACAGTGCCTGGCCAAAAGAAAAGATCACACACTAATATTTCATTGATTATGGCACACGTTCGCTATGACATCATTTCCACAAGCTTCTGTGGTGTCACATCCTTTCTGTCCAGAGTTGCGTTAATTTTTACCCAAGATCTTGTATTGATTGTGGGAGATTTGGACCACTGCCTTCTCCAGCACATCCCAAAAAAATCTCAATGGGGTTCAGATCTGGACTCTGTGGTGGCCAATCCATATATGCACATCCACAGTATTGGGAAACAGTTCTGGGACACACACCTTTACAAATAAACTTGTCAGCACCAGTTCAAAAATGTCATTATTTTATATATTGAGCGTCCTAAATTCAGTATAAAACCTTGTTTTTCTTATTTGTGTATGCTAAGATGCTATATTTTGCCCCAAATCAAGTACGTCCTTTAAATTCTGCTGGTTACATCGTTTCCATTGTAGTAATAATTTGTTTATTTTCCCTGATTATAACCATTTTGTCATAATGACACACAAACATATCAGATTCAAGATTTATTTGGGCATAAACATTGGTTCTTTTGCCACAAAAAATTTATTTGCACCGGTTTCATGGAAACCGTAACTTAACGCAATTTAAGAAGTCACTAATTTCAGTAACCAACAGATTAAAGAATTTTAAAAAGAGAAATACTTTTAATACAAAAGAAAGTAATTGTCATATGTCAAAATAAATCAATTCATGCCAAAATTATCTATTACATTGCATTTCAACATAATTGCATAAGTTAAGGGGAAACTGTAGCCTGTATTCCCAATACTGTGAATGTCCATATATGTGAAAATGATGCATCATGGTCCCTGAACCACTTTTTCACTATTTGAGCCTGGTGAATACAGTATTATCATCTTGGAATATACCCGTGCGACGAGGGAAGGAAAAAATCCATTGATTGAATAACCTGGTCATTCAATATTTTCAGGTATCAGCTGACCTCATTCTTTGGCACATAACATTGCTGAAACTAGACCTGACCTAGAACTGCAGCAACCCCAGATCATAGCACTTCTCCAACCTAAACATTATAAGGAAGAAACCTTGGAAGGATCAAGACTCAAAAATGGACTCATTTTCCTTGGGCCTAGATGATATATGTAATAATTGACTATTTAATTATTTAGTTAATATACGTTATGAGTAACTAAGTTATGTAATTATTCACGCTAATCATTTAAATAAACACAAACTATATCAGTGCTATCCAATAATTATAAAATATAGGAATTATTTAGTCTGGTACCCAGTCATTTTAGGATGTTATGGTCACAAACTATTGTCCAAGATTTGGTATGTTTTACAATACAATTTCTCCTGATAAAATAAGAGGTAAAGTTTACAGTTATACTCACAGGCCATTTTTTGTTAGGGACACCTGTTCACCTGTATGTTAAACCAAACATCTAATCAGCCAATAACATGGCAGCAATTTGGTGCATGTAGAGATGGTCAGCTTCTGCAATTTGCACAAAATTTGACTCACCAAAAATGGGAAATAGGAAAATGTTGCCTGGCCTGAAGAGTCTATTTCTGCTGCAGCATTTGGATGTAGGGAATTTGGTGTAAATTACATGAAAGCATGGATCCATTCTGTCTTGTATCAATGGATCAGCTTGGTGGTGTAATGGTGTGTGGGATATTTTTGGGCCCCTTAATACCAGTTGAGCGTTCTTCCACAGCCTACATGAGTATAATTCAGTAGAGCGGCTCTTGGATGTGTGAAATGGGTGCAGTTGACAAATCTGCCTCAACTGTGTGATCCTGTCATATCAATATGGATTAAAAACTCTAAGTAATGTTTCCAGAATATTGTTCAATCTGTCCCATAATTGATTAAGGCTGTTCTGAAGCTAAAATTTGTCCAACCTGGTACTAGTTAGGTGTACCTAAAGTGGTCAATGAGTGTATTGTAATTGGCAGACGCTCTTTCTCAGAGAGAAGTATGCAAATAGTTCTTCATGATCCTATCCTGTGTATATAGTCTATAAATACTCAATATGTTAGAATTGCTCAGAACATAAAACGAGTACTCAGTTTGAGGCTGTAGTGCACATACAATAAGAGTATAAAACACACAACCATATGAACAGCAACTTAAAATTGAATCAAAATGAGTACAGAACACTGACCACTTGTCTTAGCCAGTGATTTGAGTAATAATCTGATTAGTAGTCCAGAGCCTTAACTGTGGGGGCATCCCCATCCTGAGAAAATTGAATACACATTAATCTCAAGTCAATTTTAGTTAATTATTGGTTTATACAATGGAGCATTGTCTCAAAGCAGCTTTACTACTAACTCATCCCACAGTACTCATTGAGAAAGCTCAGGGCGACAGTGGCAAGGTCAAATCTCCTTAAATGTTATAAGCAAGAAACCTTGGGAGGACAAAGTTTCAAACTGGGCCCCGCCCTCCTTGGGCAGCCTGGATTATTGCCTATATGTAAGAATTAAACAGTGATTACCTAATTAATACATTTCTAGTATTATTGTAAATACATAAAAGCTAAATATCAAAATTGAGAGTACATCATCTTTCGCCTTTTCTCTTTTCAGGGATCCTCCATATCACTCTGTCCTCTGCATCCTCTGTCCTCACACCTACTTCCATATCCTCGCTAACTGCATCCATATACAGTGTTCCCTCGCTAGATCGCGGTTCGTTTATTGCGGACTCGCTGTTTCGTGGATTTTCAAAAAATTTGAATGTAAAATATTTATCGTGGTATTTTTGCTGTTTCACAGGGTTTTGCGGTATTCCATTAAAAGTATTTTTGCACCTGCATAGTACATATTATACAGTGTAAATAACCACCTAAAATGTTTATTCATTTGGGTTAACTAATTACCTAATTGATATTTAAATTATCTATATTTAACATTGACGTAAATACTTTCTTATTGTGGCTAACTTCACTTACACGAGAGACTTCAAAGTAAAAGACTCTGCCTTTACCTAAATGTAGAGACTTCACACCAGTCAATACATTTAGGTAAAGGCGGAATCTTTTATTTTGAAAGAGTCGTTCGGCAGTGGCCATCTTTTTCATTATCATTCTAGTTGTAGGACGTGTATTCAATGGTAAGTACTCGTATCAAATTTTTAAAAAGGTTTAAGAGTTTAAAACATTTTATGAACGTTTAAGTAGACATTTTTTAAAAGCTACATGTACAGTATGGGAAAAGTTATTAAGAGAATGTTAAAGGGTTATGTATAAGAGTGTGGGAAGAGTTTATAAAGACTTAAAATAATTTACTTATTGTATAACTACTACAATAAGCATAGCGTCGCTTCTTCGCAGAAATTCACTTATTATGGGTGGGTCTGGAACAGATCTCCCACGATAAGTGAGGGAACACTATCTCCTCTTTGGTCTTCCTCTTAGTCTTTTTCGTGGCAACTGCTTTTATAAAATCCAAAATTAAATTAGCTAAATGACTTATAAATATGGGGACTAAAATGAGAGATTCTGATAGTATGAAGAATATAATAACATAGACAGTAATTGCTATTTAATTATACATATCATGACTTTTCTGCTTCATGCAAATCAATTTAAGTGCCTGGTTCAAGAACCTAACACTTGTATCATGGCAGAGATTTGAACCTGGAAGCTCTTGATTTGTAGTTGAGAGCTGTTGTTCCTTTGTTTTCTATCAGTTGCTGTCAGAAACATCATTCTAATGCTCCTGGTGATGATCATAATTATGAATTAAACATGTAAACATATTTTTCTTTTAAAAATGACAATGCTCTGAAACATTACACAAAATCAAGTTAAATTAGTTGACAAATAGGACCACTAATATTAAATGTAGTATTAAATAGGACCCAGTGCAGAGATATTGTAACACATCAGTGAGGACCACAAGTGTGACTGGAAATTTCCTACTTAAAAAAGTTTATATGGACCGACTGTTGTGGCTCTGTTGGTTTTAGATTGTGTTTGAGAGGTTGTGAGTTTAGATTCATGAATTATAGGAAATACAAATCTGTCTCGGCTCTTGATGATGCAGCTGTAAACACTCAGCACTGCAAAGTACACCGGACAATTCTGCTCGACTTAAGATGCTACTATATACAGTACAGTACTAAACTCTAACAGGTTTTATCTAGACACAGTACTATGCTCATTGCTTATTTATGTATATTACTGTATATTCTGTAATAGTTGTGACTTTTCCCAAATAAAAAAGGTTAAGCGTGTGTAACAGTTTAGACTTCGGACATGGTGGTATTAGGGCTGCTGTGTAGATGGTCGTGTTCTGCTTGTGTTTTCAGCAGTATCTCTGGTGCATTTACATTGATTGTAGTCAGTTTTCTTGTGAAAATGCCCTTTATGTGTATGTATTTTACCCTTTCCTTGCATTCTCTGTAGGCACATGCTCTCGCTTACATTGAAACACTTCAGAGAAGTACCTGGACGAACTCCAGACAGGCAGGAAGTGGCTTGGTCAGCACACAAGCCCAGGTTACTGTACTGAAGGAACAGTGTTAACCATTATGACACCATCCAGTTAATTTTTCTATGTAAATGAAATTGTTTATTAAGAAAGGGGAAGGAATGCAAGTGTGAGCTTAGTGAAGGCCCAGAGAGGACCTGAACCTGGAGACTTTTTAATTTATAACTTTGAAATGTCCCGCTTCTCTTTTTTTTATCATCATGGATGTGTATAAAGTTTTTTCTTGTCCAGTCGTAATCAGAAATATTGAACCACCCACCCCCGCCCCCCCAACTATAAGGCATTATAGAGATGTGTATGAAACAAATTGACAAAAAATGACAAAAAAAAAACCCTCATTTAAACAACACCATATTTATGACTGAGATGGTTTGGACATGTCCGGAGGAGGGACAGTGGGTATATTGGTACAAGGATGTTAGAAATGCAGTTGCCAGGAAAAAGACAGAGGAAGGCCAAAGAGGAGAGATATTGATGTTAGAGAGGACATGGAAGTAGTTGGTGTGAGGACAGAGGATGCAGAGGACAGAATGAGATGGAGGAGGATGACTCG
>JAVSBU010341619.1:0-10578 GCA_033118015.1 Loricariichthys derbyi | reverse complement strand
GCACGTCCCGGCCCTTACCGCGCTTAGGGAAGATGGTACCACCTGCTCTTTGTAGAGGGCAGGTGGAGTAGGTGGCTGGAGCCCCTGAGGTCTGTGAGTTCTTCTATTTAGATAGGAAGGGACAGATCGCGGTCCCCCCAGTGCCTGTAGGGTGCCAAGCTCCGGTGGACAGCGGGCGGGATGGCCGGTCGAAGCCCGTAACACGTCCACGCGGGACGTGGCCAGTGGCGTTGCATGGTTGGGAAGTGCCCTACTGGGAGCCCGTAAAACACCGGGGATGGTGTTTCCAGCAGCGCCGGTCCACCGTCGAGCGGCATCCTCTGGCCTGGGGCTTCGCCCCCTACGGGGCTGTTTGGGACGTGTCCTCACGGCCTTATGCATCCCAGCTCGCACCGACCTGGGGGTCAGTCGGTTTTGGCTGTGTCTATGCTTTGGTTTTTATGTGTTGTGTGTCCTTTTGTTTAATAAAGCACCTTTTATGTTATCCAACTGTCCTGCATATGGGTCTCTTTTGTGTTCAAAGCCCCCAGGGCGTGACACACAGGTATATTCCAAGATGACAATGCCAGGATTCAGTGGGCTCAAATTGTGAAAGGGTGATTCAGGAAGCATGAGACATCATTTTCACATATGGATTGGCCACCAGAGAATCTAGACCTGAACCCCCTTGAGAATTCTTGGGATGTGCTGGAGAATACTTTGCGCAGTGGTCCAAATCTCCCATCATCATCAATACAATATATTGGGGAAAATTTATGCAACTCTGGACAGAAATAAATGTGACATTGCAGAAGCTTATGGAAATGATGCCACAGAGACTGTGTCCTGTGATCAAACATAAGGCGATCCAAAGAAATATTAGAGTGTGTGACCTTTTTTTTGACCAGGCAGTGTATTTTATAGTCTGATAGCCTTACTTCTGCGATGTTTCCTTTTTTTTTTCCAGTTTTTATTATTAATGCATGTACCATTGGGGCACACATTTAGTTACCTCACACTTATTTGAAACCTTACATAGAAAAGCATTGAATACATGCTGGGAATCACCCCAGTATAACTTCAACCCATCAGCTGTGTTTATAAAAGAGTCCTGTAGGGCTGCGGCCTAACTGGCAGCACAGTGTGCAAGACATGAACCAACCCTAGAGAAAGTGCCAATCCATCGCACGCACTCACACTGTGACACTTTAGAGATACCAATTGACTCAACCCATGTCTTTGAAATAGAAGAAAATGGAGTACTCATTTACAACCAGACACACAGACAAGGGGAGAACATGCAAAGTCCACACAGGTAGTGGCATGGCTGGTTTCTGAGTCCAGGTCTCGTAATGAAGCAGCACTAACCACTACACCACTGTGACTCCCTAAAGAGGATTTAATCACTCTAAATTAAAACACTCAAAGACCGTTTTCATTTGGTGGTTCTGTTACTTTGTATAGCCAAGCTGTATTTTGATGTTCAAAATGTAGGACCAACAATCTCAGTTGGACAGAGACAATATACTATTGATCTTCTTCTTTTAAGCCCAAGGAGGTTGGGCCCCTTTTTGAGTCTTGGTCCTCCCAAGGTTTCTTCCTATTAACATTTAGGGAGTTTTTCCTTGCCACTGTTGCCCAAATTGGGAATAACATAAGTTGTAAAACTGCTTTGAGACAATGCTCCATTGTAAAAAGCGCTATACAAATAAATTAGATTTTGACTTTCTTTTGGCTTTTCCCTTTTCCGTCATCCTCCTCCATCTCACTCTGTCCTCAGCATCCTCTGTCCTCACACCAACTACTTCCATGTCCTTACTAACTGCATCCATATACTATTGATATACTTATTATATTTTGTTCATTTTCAATAAAGTACATACCAGAGCTCAACCTATAGCATTTAACCAAGAATAAGCCAAGGCTGAAAGTTTCATGGCAACTACAATAAGTGATCAGAATCTGTATTTTTGTGTTTGTCTTAATTGTTGCTCAGTTAATGACCTATCTAAAAGCGACAGCAATGTTCCTCATCATTAATGCATGCTACTTTTTCTTGAATAAAAATAACAAACTTGTTAATTCAACCATAAAAAATACATCAGTGCACTGGACCTGAAAATCTGACTAACAGCAGTTCCACCTTTTAGGCAAAAGTTGTTCTGGTACTGATATCCTGTATATACTGGTCAGCTTCATTGTGCATCCATTCAGATAAGTATACATGTGTGTGATTGTGCCTAAATGCATATGCTGTGTGTTTATTAAATTAATCAATCACAAACTTAGATCAGCCACAGTCTTGTCCACCTGGTGATGGATGCAGATCATGTGATTGTCACGTGACTCCAATATAAGGAAAGCATCCGTACTATGCTTGTATGTAGACATATGATTGTCTTATAATGTTCTATTTTATTGTAGGCCATATATGTAGTCATATAAACCCAGCAGTCACAGAAACACTGACCTTGCCTTTAATCAAAAATACACATAATATGAAAATTTTTGTATTTAAGTAACGATAGATCCAATAATGCTTTAACTTCACATCATATATCAAAATTTGAATATGCGTTCAGTTTGATTTGGATCATCCATTACGCACTTTGCACACACTGATCCATTCAAGTGCTGCTAAAGCCCACAATCTTATTACATTAATACTATATTAATACAGCATCCCTTTCAGGAAAACAAACTGTGATCCTGTATTAGATTCACAAAAACATACCAACAGCAGGGGATGTCACATTTATATTAATTCAAAAGGGACATATTAGGAGCTTCCACTGCTTTACGCACAGCTGGCTCAGGTTTCTCTCATAAGATGCACAATCTTAAACGATTCTAAATGTTAAGCTCACAATAAGAAACCCAGCCAAAATGAAAAAGAGAAATATTTACCTGTTAACTTGCTTTTGGGCGCGCTCTGAGCCAGCAGTCCAGTCCACGCCGCGCAAAGCAGCAGAGCCGTTAAACAGACTGCCATGGTCCTTACAGCAAAATTCCTTGCACGTTACCCGTGCAAACGGACCACTGTAATGGACTTAATGTCTGGACGATAATCTAGAGAATGAAAAATGAGTTTAGGGTAGATGGTTCCTGAGAGCGGCGAGAACGCGCGTCTGCTCAGTGCGCAGGTCAACACGGAGCGCCTTGAACCCAGTACAGCTCTGAGCAGGAGGAGGAGGAGGGGCAGGAGGATCCCCCAACCTCACTCTGATCACTACTCACTAATATGTGCAACAAGTTTGTTCTTTTTCATTTTCATTCTGCAGACACTGTAAGAGTAGAGCATCCAAAACTCAAGGCAAGCATTTAGATTAAGTTAAAATTAAAGGCCTTAACATAGCATAAAACTTTTAAATATAATTACTTTAGATTTATGCTATTTAGCAGACACCCTTATCCAGAGCGACTTCAATTGATATAGTCTTATCATCCAAGCAATTGTGGGTTAAGGGTCTTGCTCAGCGACCCAACAGTAGCAGTTTGGCAGAGGTGAGATTTGAACCCTGAACTTTTTGGTCCACCACTATCCTACCACACTCCCCACCATCAACTTGACTTAGATTTGTGGGTAAGATTTGGACTTTATTACTGAGACCTATTTAAGCTATTATTAAACAATTAATCCAATCTATGACTTAATTCACATTAAGCCTTTGATGGCAAACTAAGTGAAGTTTCGTGTTTCACAGTAAAGGTTAAAATTACGACAATGCAATGTGCAAATGGTTTACTGCTGCTTGCACATGGTTGTTCATGGAATTGCACATACATTGACATGATGGACCAATTCTTGCTGAGTAGACTCCTTTCAGGGCCCCTTGAATCATCCCTCTTTTTTTTTCTTACAACAGAAAACCAAAAACCAAACCATGCCTTGATCCAACAATTTCATCTAAAAGCATTCTCCATCTTTTCCAATTTCTGTCATGTCTGATATGTTACTAAACAACTGCTCCACACTTTAACTGTGAATTTCTAAGGAAATTATGTTTCTTGTACACGGATAACAGTGCCAAGTTATGTTGCACTGAGAATTCCAACTAAAACTGATTCAGAGTTAGTGGCTGGTAGCCTTTTGACATATGGAACACAAGGGAATTGTGCAAAATAATGTGCTGCATCCAGAAACGCTGGGATTCAAGGATCTGATAAACCTATCTGGAAGCTCTCAAATGTTCGAGAAAGAGAAATAAGTTAGAGTAGGAGAGAAACAGAGTGGGTTGAAGGACTGTTTGAAGAGTAATGTTACTGCATTCCCAGTAGAGGATGGAAGAGCTTTCCAAACATCTGCTTCTCTTCAGCATCAGAATGACAACTTGACCTCACTGTCAGCCAAAAAGTAGGTGGTTGTATGTCAGACAATTCTGAAAGAGAAACAGCGCCATCTATCTGCACTTATTAGTATCTCATCCTTATGTAAACTGTCAACTATATTTATTCTCTTGATACTTAAAATATTAAATATTTTATAAATATTAGTCAAAGACACACAAGTAAACACAAAATGCAGTTTTTAAATAAAGTTTGCTTTTATTATTAAGGGATAAAAAATCCAAAACTACATGGCCTTGTGTGAAAAAGTGCCCCTAAACCTAATAACTGGCCACCCTTAGCAGCAACAACTGCAATCAAGTGTTTGTGGTAACTTGTGATGAGTCTTTCACATCACTGTGGAGGAATTTTGGCCCACTCATCTTTGCAGAAGTGTTGTAATTTAGCCACACTGGAGGGTTTTCGAGCATGAACCAACTTTTTAAGGTCACAACATCTCAATAGGATTCAGGTTAGGACTTTGACTAGGCCACTCCCAAGTCTTCACTTTGTTTTTCTTCAGCCGTTCAGAGGTGGACTTGCTGGTGTGTTTTGGATCATTGTCCTGCTGCACAACCCAAGTTTGTTTCAGGTT
Organism: Loricariichthys derbyi; assembly: GCA_033118015.1. NCBI lineage: Eukaryota > Metazoa > Chordata > Actinopteri > Siluriformes > Loricariidae > Loricariichthys > Loricariichthys derbyi. The sequence goes on along the minus strand of JAVSBU010341619.1, from coordinate 5,678 downwards.
GAGGTCAATAAACAGATGGCCAGACATTCTCCTTCAGGATTTTTTGGTAGACCGTGAAGTTCATGGTTCCATTTATCTCAGCAAGTCTTCCAGGTCCTGAAGCGGCAAAACAGTCCCAGACCATCACAGTACCACCACCATATTTTCTGTAGGTATGATGTTCTTTTTCTGAAATGTGGTGTCCAAAAAGTTCAGCTTTTGTCTCATCAGTTCATAAAGTATTTTCCCAAAAGATTTGGGGATCGTCAAGATGTATTCTGCCAAAATTGAGACCAGCCTTAATGTTCTTTTTGCTCATCAATGGTTTTCGTATTGGCTACCATGCAGGCCATTTTTGCCCAGTCTCTTTCTTATGGTGGAGTTCTTGGGATGTTGTTGTGGGGTCTTTTGTGACCTCTTGGATGAGTCTTCTCTGTGCTCTTGGGGTAATTTTGGTTGGCTGGCCACTCCTGGGAAGGTTCACCACTATTCCACGTTTTCGCAATTTTTTGGTTATAATCGATCTCACTGTGGTTTGCTGGAGTGCCAAAACTTTAGAAATGGCTTTATAACCTTTTCCAAACTGATAGATCTCAATTACTTTCTTTTTCATTTGTTCCTGAATTTCTTTGTATCTTGGCATGATGTCAAGCGTTTGAGCATCTTTTAGTCTACTTTGTTGTAAGGCAGGTCCTAGTTAAGTGATTTCTTGATTGAGAACAGGTGTGGCAGTAATCAGGCCTGGGTGTGGCTAAAGTAAATGAACTCAGGTGTGATAAACCACAGTTATGTTTTAACTGGGAGGCAAACACTTTTTCACACAGGGCCATGTAGGTTTGGATTTTTTTTTCTCCCTTAATAATAAAAACCTTCATTTAACAATTGCATTTTGTGTTTCGTTGTGTTGTCTTTGACTAATATTTAAATTTGTTTGATGATCTGAAACATGTAAGAGTGACCAACATGCAAAAAATAAGAAATCATGAAGGGGCAAATACTTTTTCACACCACTGTATCATATTTAACTAAAACCCCATTCTGCAACTTATTTCTGTTATTTGGATATGGGTTGCATAAATGAAGGCTAGTGAACCAAACCATAAATTGATCGTAAAACTATCAAGAGAATATACGGTATAGTCAGCCCAGTCTGACACAGTGGATCCATTGTAAATGCTGCATTTATTAGCTAGAGAAAGCAGAAGGAAAAAGTGAGCAGTATACTTCTGCATGTCAAGAACATTTTCCCTGATTGTTGACATTGAGCTATGGAGTCAACTAGGAATATATGAGTTGGCATGAAGAAAGATGAGGTGATTGAGAAACTTTCAGGCAATGGTGCTGCCCAAAGAAACAGTAAAAACAGTCAAGTTGTAGTGGATGTGTGTAGAACCAGTAAGTATTGTTGGATGGGACCACTCTATATAGTTTAGTTTAGTCTGTTAAGTAGGAATGCATGTGTAATAGGTTGTATGTGAGTGCATTCAGTGTTTGTAGAGAAACAGCTGTGTAATGGTGAATGAGGGGACTTAACTGAACATTTCTCTTCCTAAGCAATGGTTCTTTTCTGTTCTAGAATTCTATAATAGGAGAATGATATTTGGCCCCAAGCTCAGCAGGATTTTTCCATTGATGTCACGCCTCTACTGCTTTTTCTTTTCTTTTCTTTTTTGTTTCATGAAAGCATTTTAAACTGTGAGAAGAACAGGAGAAGGAAAGTCATCTGGCACTAATCAGCATTTAAAACTGAAGGTCCACTGTAAATCTTTGAAGATTCTAGCAGCTGCAGACCCTCATTCATTAGAGTGCCTGAGCATTGGATGTACATTAAGTGTATGTTTGGGGTAGGGAAAAATAAAGGCCAATCCATACTCTTAGGACATTTTATTCATGTACTCATTATGCAGAGAATAGCAAGCCAACATGAAAGGTAGAATCTTATCTAGGATGCAGTGCTCATCAAATGAGTCAAGTCTTGATTGACATAAGCAGATGCAGGACAGCCAGCTTTTCTACATTAGTTCAGGGTCAGCCATTTCAGCGCCAATCTAAAAGGTCAGAAGTGTGAACCCACTATAATGACCATGCTGATCAACAGAAAACCGTAGATAACATTTGGTATCTCTGTATGAATGGTCTCTGCTTGTTACTTGCTTATAGGACAGTGGATATTGTAAATACATAGAAAAGGACTTCCAGAGAAGGATGAAACAAACCATAAATTGTTTACTCACAAATAGTATACACAATTTGACATTTTAATCTACAGAATTCAGTACTGTGTATGTCATCTGTGCATGTATAGCATATGACTCATTATTTGCTCTTCGTCATTTGATGGGGACATTGGAACCCAAAAAAACCCACAATAATTTTCAAATCTAAACTTATTATTTGTAATATCTGCAGCCAACTACATCATAAATAACAATAAAAAGATAACTTTTTGATTGACTGCTTCATTATCATATTGCTATTTTAATGTAAGAAGTGTATAACTCTTGTCACGTAACAGGACAGACATATTTGTGTAACATCATAAATAATTACAAAAGTTTGCACTAAATGAAGTTACTCTTAAAATAAAGTAAAGTTGTTTACTTTATACAGTTTACATCGATACAATAAGAAAAAAACATATCAAATGTGAGATGCCACGTAACTTATCTTTGGCATGTAACATTCAGACAGACAGAATGTAAACATCTCTAGTCATGAGAACAAAGGAAACTGGGACACAATCTAGTTTACCCGCAAAAAAGGACCCGGATTATGACGTAAACATGCGCAGTTTTACTCTTTCCGCTTTTGTCCTGTCAAAATAAGGGTCAAAATATATAGTTTTACGTTACGCGAAAAACTCGGACAGACAGTTTGATCTGTGTGACATGGCGGAGGCACAGACGAATGCGGAACTAACGAAATAAATGTTTATTTAAACAAACTACGAACAACAGGAAACCGAAGGCGAACGCAAAACAAACAAACACTACACGAAACACACAGGGCTAGGAAGATCGTAGTCAAAGGTAATCACCGGTAACAGGAAAATCCAAGAAGCAAACACGTAATAAAATAGGCAGGCAAAAGGTCGTAATCCGAAATATCAATATGGTAAGTAAACGCTCAGTAAGGCATGGTAATAGTGGCAATACTTCGCGACGTAGCACGAGAGAACCGGGCTTAAATAAGGGAAGCTGATCAAAACTCAGGTGAAGGCAGTTTGCCTATTACCTGGTCCTCTCGTGCTACGCTGACACCTCCTGGCGGCGACCGAAGGGAATCGCAGTTCCCTTCAGAGCGTTGTGTGACAGTCCCCCCCCCCCCCAAAGGGTCTGTGACTGGGATGGAGCGAGGCCGCCCGCGAAGCGTGCGCACCCCCCCCGCTGACGCCCCTTTACCTGAACCCCGAGGCCTACCTCTCGGGCGTGGAGCCGGTTTGTTAGGGTGTCGGGCGTGAAAGTCTGCCACCAGTCCAGGGTCCAACATGTCCCCAGATGAAACCCAACTCCGCTCCTCGGGACCATATCCCTCCCAATCTATGAGGTATTGGATCTGGCCATTGCATCTGTGGGAGTTCAGGATCCTACGTACGGCATAGGCGGGGGTGCTCTCTAGATCCAGAGGAGGGGGCAGCATCTCCGCAGACGACAACTCGTTGATGGGGCGAGGTGGTCCGGGCCTTGCTGAACACCTCCTTAAGGTCCTGGTACGCAGTGGGGATCGGTGTCTCTGTGGCCACGTTGGTCGATGTTGTGCTGAGACGTAGGCTGGGACGGTGAATACAGGATTTGAGGCAGCTACGGGACCAACTGAGGATCTCCTGGTCACTCCAGGAGTAATTAGGGTTGTGTCGTTGTAGCCACGGCAGACCCAGGATAACAGCGAACTCAGAGTTGTTGAGGACAAAGAACTGGATCTGCTCGGAATGGCATGCGCTGACCTCAAGGTGGAGTGATATCGTGAGCTGCGTGGCCCCCCCCTGGTCTAGCGACACGCTGTCGACCGCCACCACTTTCATCCTCTGAGCTAGTGTCTCCGTGGGGATGTGGAGCTGCTGAACGACCTCCTGGGAGATGAAGTTCCCTCTGCTCCAGAGTCGAGAAGCGCTGAAAAGACAGAAGACACAGAGGCGCAGTACAGTCTCACTGGCAGAAAAAATGATTTTTTGACCAACTCTCGAGTGGGCTGACTCACCACATTATCGCATGAAGTTGACTTCACGTGCTTTCCCGGGGTTGGCGCCTGTCGATCATGGCAGTCGATCATGAAGTGGTCCCCTGCGCCGCAGAACAGACACTGGACCTCTCAGACTGCCGTCTGGGAATCCATGGGCTGAAGCCTGGTCAAGTCACACTGCATGCTCTCCAGGGGTGCCTCGGACTCTGGACTCGAACTCTGCTTACTGGTGGGTGCTGCAGGAGAGGGATCTCGTCGATGAAGGAGATGGTCGAGACGGATGGCCACTTCTATGAGCTCGTCGAGCGAGAGCTTATCGTCTCGGCATGCCAGCTCCCGAAGAACCTCGGTATACAGTCCGTTGCAAAAGCTGACGGGTAACGCAGGTTCGTTCCACCCGCTACCTGCAGCTAAGGTGCAGAACTGTAAAACGTACTCAGCTACTGACTGCCCTCCCTGGCGTAGGAAGGACAGTCTCTCTCCAGCGCTCTTGCCGTTGCTCTGGTGATCAAAAATGGTACAAAATCTGGCTTTAAAGTCCAAGTGGCGGTGGCCCATTGTAAAGCAGTACTGGTGAGACGTGAAATGAGAAACGCTACCGTAGCCTTATCCGAGCCTGGGGCCGAACAATCAAAGTATAACTCACATTGGAGTAGAAAACTAGTGCAAGCGTCGGGTTGGCCATCATAATACTGCGGCTTACTCACGCTGATGGTCTCCTCGCCCCGAACGCTCAGCTGCTGGAGAGATTGGGATAGCTGAGACAATTCCTGCCATTGCAGCACTTGGCCCTGCTCAAGCTGCTGCATGCTCTGAGTAACGTGAGCAATAGCTGTGTGATGCTCACCCAGAGTAAAGCTCAGCGCCTGTTGAAAGGCGTGAACTTCCGCCTTCTGCTGTTGAAGCGGCGAAGTATTCTGTGACATGGCGGAGGCACAGACGAACGCGGAACTAAAGAAATAAATGTTTATTTAAACAAACGACGAACAACAGGAAACTGAAGGCGAACACAAAACAAACAAACTACACGAAACACACAGGGCTAGGCAGATCGTAGTCAGACTGAAAAAGGTAATCACCGCTAACAGGAATATCCAAGAAGCAAACACATAGTCAAATAGGCAGGCAAAAGGTTGCAATCCGAAATATCAATATGGTAAGTAAACACTCGGTAAGGCATGGTAATAGTGGCAATACTTCGCGACGTAGCACGAGAGACCTGGGCTTAAATAAGGGAAGCTGATCAAAACTCAGGTGAAGGAAGTTTGCCTATTACCTGGTCCTCTCGTGCTATGCTGACGTCTCCTGGTGGCGACCGAAGGGAATCGCAGTTCCCTTCAGAGTGTTGTGTGACAATCTGTAACTTTCGGAGGGCTTTAAACATAAACATTTCAAAGAAAAATGTAAATGCTAATATTTCTGCTTTCATTCTTTCTTTCTTTCTTTTTAAATGTAGATTTTAGTACGATTTAAGGCATGTTAAGGCTTTTATTTACAAATCGAGTGCGAACGTCCTCTAG
>JAVSBU010341611.1:0-10578 GCA_033118015.1 Loricariichthys derbyi | reverse complement strand
TAAACGCTTTTTATCTGTGAGCAGGTAAAAACTTAATGTTTAAAGCACAGCCCTAATTAAATGGACAAACTCACTGTAGTAGATGGCGAATTAAATAAATGTCTATATATAATTAAGCATGTGCGTTCATTTTGCAAGCGCAGACCAACGCTTTTTACCAGTGAGCACAACAATCACAGCCCTAATTAAACGGACAAACTGGTGTAGATGGCGAATATTAAATAAATGTCTATATATAACATTAAATTAAGCAATAACTAACATTTGTGGGAATATGTTGTAGTATTTGTTGCACAGTCTTGCACACCAGCTTAGATGAATCGCTCCGGTATCTCATGAACGGAAAAACTTGTATCCAACAATGAAAATGGCTTTTCTATGGCATTTATATACTTGAAATGACACGAATCCTCTATGATACACCAAGAATCCTCTGATAGACCATGAATCCTCCTGGACAGACTATATTTTGTTCCTGGCAGATGCATTTGAATATGTGAAGTGCAGTGTCACAATGTAAGATGTGACAGGCATCTTTTACTACCTTTCCCAGAGCTCATAACCCCACCACAACTCCCCGCATCGTGTACGGCAGTGCCCCAAATTGAACAAGAGAGGTAATGAGTGAAATGTACCCTTAAACATGATTTAAGCACTTATATTTAACTACAGTTGGGCAAATATTGTTAACAAAAAGCTTGCTTTATAATAAAGTTTTGAATGTTTAATGTAAATTGAGTACTGTATTGAAATTATGAAACTAAACGATTATTGCATGTCCACGGCTTTGCATCACTATATTTTCCAGGCACGTGACTCGTTATAACTTTAAGTGCAAAAATCTTCTGATTTTATTTAAAAAAAAAAAAGACAGGGTGCAAACACAGTTTATAACTTAATTGAAAGTTTCAGCAATTTTGTGAAAATGCAGAAAAAACAGCGAGTTGCTGCTATATACTGGCAAAATTGGTCAGCCACTAGTTTGTGGTTCTTTAATCTCTTAAATAAATCAGAATGAATTAAAACCCGTTAGACCGCATCCATCTTAACACGTGGTGGGTTTTTTTTTTTTTTTTTCTTTTTTTTTTTTTTTCTTCCCCCCTCTCCTCTTATTTGAAAGTTCTTGCAAAGTCAGTGGTGGGTGGCTTTGGATTGTAATAACAAAGTATACTTGATTGTTAGTTGATTAACATTTTTGCTCTATCTGGTGAATGATTTTTTTGATTATTAGTTATATCTTTTCATGTATTAAGATTATCATGTCTCCTGGTCTCCAGAATGTCAGCATTCTAATTAAGACTCTTATTAGACATAGGTGTGAGTGCTGTGTGTAGATGGTTATTGCTTTCATCTCAAATTAATTTGCAAGACTTCATTAAATGCACTATCCAGGCGCTGTGGTCTTTCACCAGTGTTCACCAAAAGATTAAAAATAAGGGGTGGGGGCTAAACTGTCTTTATAATTCCTGTATTTTATTGATGTAATCATGAATTCTATGAACACTTGTTGTTTGTGCACATATAAACTGTGAGTATTACTGATGAAATGAGTCACAATCAGTGAATGTGGTGGACCTTCTGTTGTAGCATCAGCCTCTGTACCTTCTTGTTTGTCCCACTCACAAGGTAAAAGACTTCACTAGGAGTTCAGCATTATAGCCTTGCTTTTAGCATGCGTTGTCCAGCTCCAGTACTGCTACAGCAATATGAAGCTGGCGATGCTCTTTTGATTAATCCACTTTATTTCTGTCTTGTCTGCTGATTAAAGTCCACAGTGTCCTAAGGACACAGTTCGTTTTGCTCTGCTGGTTGTAATTTATCTCACAAGGAGGACACATACAGAGGTATGATTTAAAAAAAATATACTGCTGAACTGTTTGCAGATTTTCTATTTTACTTTTTTGCTTAGGTGCACAGATTTTGTTTGCCACTTGGCACAGGAGCTTCTTAAATATACTTGTGGGAGTTTTGTTTGTTAGCAGCATTCCTTTTCGATTCAAGACTTTGAAGAATTGCTTTAACTGCACTATGGACAACTGCTGGAGGTTCATTATTCTAATAAGATGCATCATCAAATCATTCTACCACTATTTGCATATGGAGATAGGATACTAGACAAGAAAGCAGCAGATAGATCTTTGTCGTACCCTTGTGTATTTTTCATCTACCTTGTGTACCAGTTTTCTCATTAGTACTCTTGTGTAGATCTTCAGAAGCAAACATTATTCGACATTCTTAATGCCACAGGTTCATTACCATTGAGAAATCGGATCACACCCTTTTCATGTTTAACTTGCATTTTTTTTTGTTTTGTTTTCAGAATTTTAGAAAGTACATGCTGGCATAAGACTCTAAATGCATGGGATGTCTCTGCAAGGACTCTTTTTGTTGAGCCTTTTAACTTGAAAACTAAGTGTGTGAGGCTGTTGAGAAGGAATAAAGGCTTTTTCAGCATTTTCTTTCACCCACATGCACACTAAACCCAGGCGACATTCATTTAGCTGAAATCGAAATCGAAGAGCGCCTCTGCCCTTTAAGGAGAAATTGGTAGTTTATATTTTTTATGGTGGATAAATGTTCCCTCACTTGGTTCCATCAAGTGACATACACATTATAAACTTAAACCTCTCCCATGCCCCAAATCAAAATTTGTGACAGCTGTGACAGGCAAAATAGTCTCCTTAGTGTGTTTAACTGCCTGCTGCCGAAGGTGGCGATTGTACCATCTGATGGTGAATTTTGCTATCAGATGTGAAAAGCCATGAATTTGATTAAAAATTGGATTAAAAAAAAAGATATCTACCCGTGTAACATATGTCATCGTTAAAACTTTGGAAATGGTGCATGTTTTCAAACTTTGGTAGTTCACTTGGAGTTTGGAACTAGTCCACTAGCTAGCCTTTAGGAAGCTGTGTACAGTAACTTTTCACCTCTTTTCCCCTATGGCAAGATGCATTCTCATCTTGAAAAATTGTCGTCATCACCATACATCCCTTCAACTCATGGAACAAGAAAAGGGTCCAAAATTTCAATGACGACGTTGGCGTTTATTGATGCTATAATTACTGACACATGCAGGCCTATATCATAACTCGAAATTTTTCTCTTTAGTCAGTTTCTTACAGTTCAGTCACAGACATTGAGTCCCCTTTCTGCCCATTTGTTTCTACGTTGTTTTGGTGTGCATTTTCAAGACATATTGCTTTAAGTGCGCTAAATTGATGCGTTGTCTTCTTTGGTCTACCACTATTCTTCCCTTTTACAACCTTCCCATTTTGTTTGGTCCAGATTTTAGCCTGGGAACCACTGACTGGGAACAACCAACATCTTTTGCAACATTGTCATGATTTACCTTCTTGAAGTTTTATCCTCCTTGAAGTCTCAAATGACATCTCTCATGTAGGAGACATGATTCATATCATTCTGTGATGTGGAACAGCTCTTCAAGGTGTGAGCCCTTTGTTTAAACCAAATAATAATTAGCAAATTTAATCTGCTGCAAATGTTTGAGTTGCAAATTAGTGATTCCATATTTTTCTTCTTGATCTCAAAAGCAATTGTGACTAACCTCAACAATTATTTTTCCTCGCTCTATTTTTTTCATGCCAGATTAAAGAATTGAAAGAACATCCACGAGTGGTGATTCCATAGTGTTTGACAGGGGTTCTAATATATTGGTTTATCCATAATAAACCACTTGATTTCTGTCGTTGATGTTGATTTACAATTTATACTTAGCTATTGAATATTTTGCTTATTTTTCACAATGTCTTTCAAGTTCACCTGAAGTCAGACCTATTAATGTTTCGGTGGAGTACTTTAAGTTCAGTAATGGGGTGTAATATACTTATTTTGCATATGTGCATGTGGTATTTGGAGAAAGGTGGTTTTGCTTTTATTAGATATTATGGTTTTATGCACACACATCTTTAGCTGTCTCTTATTTGATTTGTGCTGGGCCATTTTCTCTGTCTCTCTTCCACACACATGCACTTTGTCTGCTTTTTTCCTCAGGCTTCGGGCTCTGTCGAAGGGCCATAATTCATTCCCTAGATTCCTCTTTTCTGTTCAGGCAAAATGTCTGATTGGACTAGTGAGTGATGTTTCCATTACTTGTCCATGCCACCATGAGTGACATTGATTTGCTTCCCCACCTCCTGCTCTCGTTTTTGTTGTCAGTTCATAAGTTCATCCTCAATCGCAGAACAGCATGCTAAATGCTTTTGAAGAGACCCCTGTTCTGATGTGGCTGACTTCATTGCTCTGCTAGTTTTGACTGGTTAAATATTAAGAGTTGCACCTAAAGAGCAGCACATGGAGTGGATGGCTGATGAGATTCTTTTAAACTCGTTCACGCTTTCTGCTAGATTAAAACGGCGCCACTTTTACTGGATAGAATTTAAATGAGTTCAGACCTCTCACTATTGATGAGACAAATTGGGCAAGGAAACAGTATAACCAATGATTGCTTTAATTCTTGTCTTTGAGGCAAAGAATTAGAAACCTCTGTTCAAGCAGCATCGATATGATTACTTGTTGCTCAGTAATGTCTCTAGTGGATTTGCCTAATGTTGACTCCCATTGGTTACTTTTACCTGTTTGAAAAAGGTAGATTCCCATTGAAATACTGGCTCTTTCTCGTTATTTGAACCAGGATATTAGAATTGTGATGTGTTGCTGTTTTTTGTTGATATTAACAGACAGTGTTGGATCACTTTCTGAGTCCATCAAAAGATTTTGATCCAGTTATCAAGTAGATCACAAATTTAACTGGAATGTTCTTACCCCTCTTGTGTGTGAATGCTGGATCAATACAGTGAACTAATACAATTCCTTTGTTTCCCAGTGTGCAAAGTAAAGGTCAATTTCCTCTGTTAAAGTAGTTTAGAGAAATTCACCCTAAGGCAGCAACTGATAACAGATAAAACTGCAGTTTTGTGCACGAAGGGCGATTAAACTCTACATTAAGGTCTTTCTCTGTGGTTTTCCTTCTGTTTCTCTTTATCTTCCCTGCACTCTATTGGTCTTGCACAGTGTTTTTTCCTTTTCTAGCTTTTTCTCTCATGCTTACATCAGTGTCAGATGCACTCTGTCTTGGAAAGATGGAATGTAAAGTGAGTAATTTCCCCATGGCCCAATAAAATCTGCCACCAACCTTCTGAAAAATCTGGTGCCCCTTGACAGAAAAGACAGATCTACAAACTTCATTTAATATTTTTTAAATTACTTTTCTCTCCTTTTCACTCCCCTCTGACCATGTAGCTTCTCTAATACTACTCCCTCCTCCTTAAAGTCCAGTTAGTGTTCTCTCCTGCGTCAGTATGTACCTGACTGTTGATTGTTTGTAAAATGCATGTTCATTAGATTATTAGAGAGTGAGCTGCTTTGCTTGTTGTCTAACAGGGCATTATAATGTTACCCTTTTTGTTCAAATAGGGCGAGGCTGCAGTCATTTTATTCTTTGACAACGGTCTCACGGTTGAACTGCTAGCAGGTCTGTGTTTTTGTGAACCAGTCTTTTGTGGGCTTCGATTTTATGGAACTTACTTGAGGATAAGCATAAGGGTTCTAAATGAGGTTTATGACAGATTTTGTACTTTTTGACCTCATGACTAGAATGCCTTTTTTGATCTAAATAGCACATACTTTAGAGCAGTGGTCCCGAACAATATTATCACTGCGGACCGGTCAATGCTTGACAATTGTACTGCGGACCGGGGGGTACGTAGATTGTTTATATTGCGAATATAATAAATGTGATAATAAATAATAAAAAAACAATAATAATAAAATAAACGTTATAAAAAAATACACGGGAAAAATAAAGAACAAGAACCAGCAATTCCACATTTCTTTCTCTATTATCTAAATATACATACACAACGTTTTTTTATTATTATTAAACACTCCTGTTATTAAACACACGTTATTTTTCAACAGCTGCACCAAAATACAGATACGCCACAAAAAGGAGTATAAAGTGCATGAAAATTAACTCCCCATAACGCTAAATCAATGGGAGCCCTGAGCTTGTTCCTCTGCAATGAGACGGTCCCATCTGGGGGTAAATGGGAGACAATGACATCCGAAGTGTGTTGCTTATGTCCAGTCTACTCCGTTGTTTTGGTTGCTGTCACTGCAGAAAACCCCACTTCACACAGATAGGTTGTCGGAAATGGCAACAGGGTTTTCAGTGCTGTGGTGGCGATGTCCGGATATTCTGCCATGACTTTAATTGAAACGTGTCCAATATGCCTCTGTTCACGTGCCATTTTTCTCATTTTGCTAGTTTGTGGGTTAAATTTTTGGCGTTCAAGTGAACGAGATGTAACCGAGAGAATAAGGTCATTTTTCAAAATAAAAGACTGTTCAGACTCAGATAATAATTACAACGGAAATAATTAATTATTTCTTCCAACTCTTCCACGGACCGGTACCGGTCCGTGGCCCGGGGGTTGGGGACCACTGCTTTAGAGTATACTTTTTACAGCTAAATTCTTACCGAGATTGCCATGCCTTTAAATTTTCTGTTGACTTGGTGACATGGATCAGATTAGTGTACTGTAGTGTAACGATATCTTGATCTAGAGGTGCTTGTGTGTAGGTCTATGCATACAGTGGGAGGCGGTCCGAGGCACGCGGAGGAACCGAGCTGTGAAGCTTCCTTGAGGGCAAGAGTGAGCTCGGTGTGAGTAACCCAGAGAGCACAGGCTGATCGTTGGGGAGGGACGAGCTCTAACACACAGCAGCAAACTTAAAGAGCAAGTAAACAAAGCACATCAGTCACAAAAAGGTGTAAACACAGAGGTAATCTACAAGCCACTCAAAAGGAGGCGTTGACACGCTGATGAACCAGTAACCAGCCATGCTTCAAGCTGCTTCTTAAGTGAGATGGCTGATTGCTCTAACCGATCTATAGGCTCTCCGGGAAGAGAGGCGTGCCATGGAAGTTCCACACTGGCTCTGTGAGATGCCACCAAAACTGTGGAATAATGACAGATCAGGATTTTAGCCAGGAAAACCAGGTGGTGGTACTCGTATCTTACATCAGTTCATTTTATTAATCTTTAGAACCCCTCGTTTTCCAGCATTTTGAAAGAAACCATATCCTTTGCCAGGTAAAAAGTCATTTACCTCGTTTACTTGTTTTCTCATATGGAGTGCCTCTCTCAAACACCTGTGCTGGTGTTTTGTTTTGACGTGGCTGTAACTTCAGCCTCGGATGCCTTCTGTGTCATTGATCTCCTCACTGCTTGACTTTCAGTATTCTGTTTGGAATGCCCTCTCTTTAGATGGTTGAAAGGGTTTGTCATGTTGCCACCTGACTTGAGAAGCTTTTCTTTGCAACTTGCAAATGACTACCTCAGAGATTATTGATAACATCCTTGTGAAATAGTACAAGGCCTAGAGGAATGAATTGGTACCATGTGAAGTTTATCAAACTTCTAATAAAACCATACAGGAGCATGTCACCTAATGCAAATGCATACCAGATTATGAAAAAACAGACGTTAAAGGATAGAAATAAAGTTAATGACTGTGCCTGGACACTGCCCACATGTAAATCATAATCCAAAGTGATGTCCATGTTTATACCACTACCTGACTATTATCACCATACCAGCCACAGCTGATGCTACAATCTGATTATACAACTCGGATTTGGTAATCACCCTTACCTGAAGCGGAATGGAAACCAAGAATTTTCACTCTGTGCCTACTGATGAGAGAACAGAGGATTGTTAAAGCTATGCATGGTTTCATTTGTTACACTCCTGTTAGTGAGTTTTAAAAAAAACGCCCTGTTAAGATGAAAAATGCTTTTGAAGTGTTAGTCCTTCATCTCATGCATGTCCCAAGGTACAGATTCAATTTTGTTTTAACCAATGGTTCGATCCACACCAACTCTCTGAAGCACATAAGTCAAACAAGACTCCATCTGTCCGGCTGAAGTTTTTCCGTCTGAATTTAAATTTGTTTGTACTGGTTGGGGTGGCATGTAAGAGACTTAGCAATGAGTCCGTTTTCACTTTTATCTTCAATGTTCTGTTTTCCTTCATAAATATGACCTAAAATATCATGAGATCTGTCACACAATTTCTGAAACGAGGCCAATTAAAAAACGAGACAAAAATACACTCCTTGGACAAAAAAATGGTCATCTTGCATGAATAAGGTGGTATTAACTTCATGCTAGTGAGGTTAATGCCATTTTGAGCCACCGAGTATCTGTATTTGCAAGTGTAATTAAGTGAAGAGTCATGGGTATACCAGCAGTGGCAAAAATCCCAGTCTACAGGAAAGTCACAACGTCTATTCACAACAGTGGCCAAAAAAAAAAAAAAAGTTATTTAGCACATTTTAGTCACAGGTGACTATTTTTTTGTCTACTGAGTGCATTATACTTTTCTTTAGAAACTTCTGATTTGATTGAAAATATTGGCTCAGATACAACAAAACAGGGGAAACCAAGCTACTACCACCATAATGTTTCACAGATGGGTTAATATGCTGGAACACAGTGTTACTTTCTCTAGCCACAACATGTATAATTTGACATGTTTGCTTTGGATTTTTTCCTTCATCACAAATCTTTCCCAGTAGCCTGACAGCAGTTTTCTTTTTGGAGAGAAGTGGCTGTCGTCTTGCATCCGTACCATGTATACCATTGTTGTTCCATGTTGAACATTGTTGAGCTTAGTGTTCAGTCATGAGCATTAGCCAATGTGAGAGAGGCCTTTAGTTGCTTGGGAGTTTCTCTGGGTTTCTGTGTGACTTTGCAGACTATTACACACCTTTCTCTTGGAGTCTATTTTTTTCGACCACTATTTTTTGATTTTTGATTTGATTGATGCAAATTTGAGATGGTTTTGTAACCTTTTCCAGCCTAATGAGCATCAACTTGGACACTTGTATGTAATATTGGATAATTTTTCAATAGATAAATGACTAAATATATTTTGGTCTGATTTGATTGAGTATCTTTATCTCCTTCTAAAACTCGTGCTCAAATCTGAAGTACTCTTTATGCAGAAACATAGAAAATTCTAAATGATTCAGACTTTCAAACACCACTATAAAATTTATAATCATCCAACATTTTGCTATATTTTTGCCGTCTGACTTGGTCATTTACCAGCATGAAAATACTTTTGTACAAATAGGTGTAACAAATAGAGCAGTACGAAGATTTAACAAAATATAACTTTTCAATGTGTTCATTCTGGTCAGCAGTATTTCAACAGTGAAAACATTGTAAAATATTTACTCAGTAAATACATATTAAAAACTAAACTACATTTCAGGTTTTGGTTTCCGTTTCGGCTAAAAATATTTGTGTGGCCCTAGTTAAACCAGATGGTTCTTTGAAAGCATTGCTTATTATGCATGCTTATCAGCTTGCTGTTTATGCTACTGACGTTACTTAATGTTATTACCTCTTGAGATTATTGTAAATACAGATTTGAAACTTTTCCAGTTCATCACAATGCCTGTCAATCGGGGTCAGACATTTTCTCTACCCTGACAAAAGGTTATTAACACAAAGTTTACGTGCTTAATACTTTGAATTGAGAATGCTGCTGTAATCTTGTATACAATACCTGTAATTTGAAATATTACAACAATAAACAAGTGACTGTCCTTTAAAGTCAGTACAGTTATTTGTAACTCCTGGAGCTATTTTCCGAGATGATCACCTACTGTATGGAACCTCTAAATCTGTAGTGTTGTTGTTCTGGAGTAGATGCTGTCTTAGTGGCTATTCCTATGGCTGACAAGAGCTGGGTGCTTGTCATTCGCTGAAGTGCTTGCTGTCCTTTTAGCTTTCCCTGAAGACCATCTGCCCACAGGAGGTCCAATGTAGACCCAGTACTCTGCCTTTCATGCTCTGTCAAACTCCCTCCATCTTCACCCCACTACTTTTTCTTTTTGTTTCCAGACTATCACTGTCTCTCTAGAAATGAAAGAAAAAATAATGGGGGAAAAAAAGTAAATATGCTAGTAAGAAACTTTTAATTATAGAAGAAATGCTCTTCAGTTTTAAACAAAAAACAAAGGCAATAAATAAGTTGTAAAGTTGTCGTAAAGCACTTCACTTACTCTATGATCACCACAGCTGGGTAAATTAAATGCTTTTATTCAGATGGCTTTCCAACAAATCCCTGTTTGTTAATTTATTTTTCTCAACGTCTTAGTTTGAGTTACCATACTGTCATTTCATTTTTGTTCCCCCAGCAGCAATTCCTTCACCCTGTTCAGGCCAGCAATGCAAATCTCACACCTCAAAAAAGGGTCACTTGAATAATAGCGTTCAATTTAAATCCAAAAGGTTTTTTCTTGTGTGCCCCCATATTTCTTTAATGTTTAACTTTTATACACATATGTAGTGTTTTTCTTTTACTGCTGAGCTGAGTTGTTACATGAAGAATTACTGATAAATGTCTGGGATAAACTGGTACACAAGTGCTTCTTATTTTTTTAGACATTAACCCTGACCGTCAGGTTTAAAGGGCAAATTCATCACAAAACTATCTTTTCACCATTGAATCCTAATAACATCAATATCATATATCTGTC
>JAVSBU010341601.1:0-10579 GCA_033118015.1 Loricariichthys derbyi | reverse complement strand
GATCAGGGTTCGCTGGTTTGTATTCACACCTGCACAAAAGGTCCAGATCAGCGTGGGAAACGAACTCTGGTCTGTTTTAAGTGGACCAAACAGTGCTGGTGTGAATACACCCTTAAACTCACTCAAGGAGACAAAATCATGAAGATGGAATAAAGATCAAGAACAAGCACTTTTACGAGGTGTAAAAATGAAGGAACGCATGAGAACATGCTAAACTCACAGCCGGCAGGACTCTGCGGCCTTAGTGCCAAAAAATAACGGTACATAGGACTTGTTCAATTTGTTGCATATATAACCGGGAGTTGGACTTTGCGATGCAAACAGAACCATTAAAAGGAATCTAATTTCGAATTTCGTATCTAATTCTATCTGAGCTGGTGTCTTCACTCTCAGTGGAGTTCTGGAAGCTTCCGACCCTCGCGAGGGTGCCAGCGATCCTGAGTGGGTTCGGTCAGCCAGCCCCCGCTCTGCAGAGGTGAGGGTACATTTAATCATTCGATTTCAGCCTGTCAGGCTCCTCTAGGGCATGGCAGCCTCCTCTGCTTATACAGCAGCAGCAGGAACAGAGAGGACAATCCAACCTGCTCCAGCGCTGGCAAACGCTTCCCAAATTTAAAGCCGTTCCAAAAACCTTTCACTCTAGGTCCTCGGGGGTGTGTTTGACTCAGTGCTTAGGGCTCCCGTTGCACAGGCCTTGTCTTTTGTTATAGTATGCAGAGATGATCTGTAGCCAAAATAGTAAAAATGCACAAACATAAAAAAACACCATTTAGTGACAGAATAAACTCGAATCCCTGAATCGAATATCTGAATGATTATCATTACCAAATAAAAGTAAGCGCTGTTTAACGACTGTCTGAACAGCATCTGTTAACTCTAACGATGAGGTCTTAACAATTATAACAAATTATAGCAGCAAATAAAAATCCATGAGCGGAGACAGGAGTATCATGGTCGTCCAATCTGCTTATTCTAAGTGACCTTGGGCTGATTTTTCTATACAAGTGACTTACAAATATTGGTAGCTGCAGGTTTTTGGGGGTTGTATTTAAAGGGTACCAACAGGGTTTTAGTGATGCGTGGTTTTACTTTCTTTATGTACTAGGTACGTTCTGGGCTGATGCGTCACATTCCATATATGCTCCACGAGCGCAGAATGCACAGCGGATGGACGCACCAGCTCTGCTCATTGGAACCAGAGATGTTGAGGAACAAAGGTATCGCCCTACCTTTGAAGATGGAGGGTGGAGTAAAGCCAGGAGGCTTGAGGTATGGTAGGGTGTAGCCTGTTAGTGTAGGGATAGGTAGCTTTACCTCTGTACCACCCAGACCCTCGTGGCACACCGTGCGTCAAGCCCATACAGAATGATGTATCCAGAGGTGGGTCACCACTTGGGCTTGTGCCCTCGCACAACGGCATGCTTCACCTTTGTCCCAGTGGTTAGCCTGTTCAGTACACCGGCTGCAAAATCAGGACCACACGAGGTGGTTGGCCTGCTCGGTACACCAGCTGTAAAACCGGGCCCACTTCACCTTGGACATGTCCTAGTTGTCTCCGTGCGCCGTGGCTCCATCAGCCCTTGGGGAGCAGCCGGAAAGGTTTATTTTTGGTTTCGTTTTCTGGTTTGTACTTTGGTTAAGTTTTTTTGAGTTGTTTCACATACTGTTAAATAAAGCCTACCATTATTCATGAAGCTCTCTGTACATGTGTCCTCTGTTTACAACTCAGCCCCACATCATGACAGTGACTGGTATTGTCTGGTCCATTTCGTGAGTTTTGAGTTACCCTCTCTTGTTGTTTGCAGAATCAAAGGAATCTATAAAACGAGCTTTGATTCACAAAGTGCTCTCCTTTAAACGTATCAGCAGAATGCCCTGAGCAGAGGCCTAATCAGGCTGCTTGATAAACAAACCTCGACACCGAGGGATGCTAAATTGGGTGGACAATCGATGATATAATCAAACCACCACCAAAAATGGACTTCCTGAGTCCAAACGTGCCAAGTCTGCACAGCTAATTCAGTGCTGTTTAAAAAAAGGGAATCTTCTAAAGAAATGACAACCATTCACGTGTTACATGAGTAGACAAAAGTTTGTGGACGCCCCTTTATGATTGCTGAGTTCTGCTATTTCCATAATACGTCCATTGGGTTGTAGTGATACCACAGTGACTCTCAATAGGACATTTATAGGTTCCAATGAGTCAGTTCATCAACTTTATACCTTGTCCTTGTTGTCTTTAAAGTCCGCAGAGAATTGGTTTGCCAGCTATATAAAGAGCTTGGCTGGTTTGTACAGAACTCCACAATGCCAAACATGAGCCAGGGCTCACAGTCATGTTCCAATACCTAGTGGAAAGCCCTTTAGTTAACCAGTGTTACTGTTCACCCAATATGACCAATGGGACTTGCAAAGACAATTCTGTAGCACAACCTCTTAGACGAATAATAAACATTTTGCTTCCAACCTCCGCTGCTGTTGCCTTTTGCGACATCGCCCTCGAACCCGTGGATTTTTGTGTGACACACAAAGCTAAAAACCTTGTTGCAATGCCTGAGTGCAATACAAAGGCAGTCAGCATAGAGCAGAAGGTATTTGGACAACATCCGACAGGGTGAGGCCGGGCCCGGCCCCGATTTGGTGACGGAACGTGAAAATGAAATCTCGCTCTTGAACGAGGTGGCACAGTGTGGAGTTTATCTAGTTAACTGCCCGCTTTTATCATGTGTCCGAAGCTCTCTGTGTGCCCCCATTTTTTTCTTCGACCTCATTATGTCCCAGCCCTGTTCTATTAGCCTTTTCTATTCTCCGAGAAAATGGCCAGTACCAACGGACCATCCGTCTCTGCCACCTTCTTCTGTCAGCACTGCACACAAATAGTGTCCTCCTCTTCTCCTTCTCCTCACCCCTCCAGATTCCCTCGTGCTTGAAAATCAGCGATGTGCTCCTGCGGAGAGCAGACAAGTCCATCCTGATGCTTTCTGGGACGGAGAAATACTTGGCAGAAGGAATCAAGTCAGGCCGATGACAGGGACATGACACGCCAGCCGTACAGGGACCGCCATGTTCCTGAAAGCTCTCCATTTGATTCAGAGATTCCATTAAGTTCAAGGCTGTGAGGATGCGGTTCAGCTCTAGAACATCAGGCAGCAACCCAACCAATTTGTTAACATCAACAGATAATTTCAAAATTTTCCAAACATGAATCCTCCAAAATCTGTGGGACTACCTGGTACAACAAGTAAGGAACCTTCTTTCATTCATTCCTACATCCAGACACTTGTGAGCTTAGCCCTATGGTAGGTGGATCTGGGAACTTTCTATAATGGTAAGCATGTGGTGCGTGCAGAGTTAAGCAGGCCAAATTAAAGGGCCGCTGCTGACTGAGTGGAAATGGACTTTTATTATTGTGATGCGCCGGTTAAGCGCCAGTGCAGAAGGCTGGAACAAACAAATTGGCCTCTAATGGCTAACATTAAATGTGAAAGTGCTTTCCAAGAGACGCTTGCCGTTAAAGACCTTCATCAGAAGCTTCTGGACCTTTTTTGCCCAAAGTGTGCGCCTTCAGTATGGGCTGTAACTGTCCTTTCGCTGTTTGCCATTTGTGTAATGGACGGTTGTTTCACCCGTAATTTTCCAGCATTAGCTACGGCACTCTAACTGGATAAATTCCTATTTAAATTCGTACCTTAGTGCCATGTGCCTGTCTCGCAGGTGTACCCCTAAATGAGAGTGCGTCAGGGTGCCACCGACTACACGGATTTGCCAATAAATCAGTTTGTGCAGCCGTTCATCCAATCGGTTCGGACCCATGATTGACCCTTGTGGTACGCCTAGCACTTTGACCCTGCTTCCTCCTCCGGACAGCCTTGTGCCCAAAGATGTTCATGCTGATGGAGAGCGAGGTCACCCAAACCTAGCGCTACTATTCTTAGCCGCTACCCTACATCAGGCTTTTTATATGCCAGGCACTAAAGCTGTCACGCATAATGGGAAGTGATGTCCTCTATCGGCACACTTCAGGCTGTTCTGCAGGCGGCGTGAGCTTTTCGGGGCTTGTTTATTTATGGAAACTGCCTGTACGTGTCGGGGGAGATGAGAAGACAACGAGACAGGCGAAGACCCTGACTAGCGCTCTAAATATCAGTCACTCAAGGAGCTGAAACGGTACGGTGCGACCCGGAGCGGAACTAGTTAAAATTTTTTAAATAGTTACAACTAAGTAATAATACCTTACTTAATCCTACTTAAACGGTCAGTATAATGGCTGGATAGAATTAAATCCTGAGCTTAAAAACACACCTTTAATTCCTATATGAACTCAGAAGAATGTTTGTTAGCATATTGTTGAATCTATGCCACAAATAATTAAGGCAAAAACCTGGTACTAGCAAGGTGTCCCAAATACAATGCATTATTAATATGTTATAACACATAACCAGTACATTAAATACTGGAGGTTACAAACCTGACTGCATGCTAAAGCAGAAGATCAGTATAAGTATGACAGGAAGCCACTGAGGTGCTGTCAGTGCCCATCACCAACATCACAGGGCACCAGTGTTGGGTGTTGGACTTTAATCGGCTCATTTGGGGTTTGACCAGCATGGCTTCTTGTGCAGAAGAAACCTACAGGGGGTATAAAGGCCATTTCTGCTCCAGGACCTGCATGACTTTTAGCAAAGTTTTCGTCTGATCTGCCCGTTTAATGAACTCTCGGCTGCGGCGGTTGACCTGTGCGGTGAGGACCGCTGGTTGAAGTCGTGCTGAAAAGGTCGCCTTCAAATTCAAAGTTCGAAAGTAACCAAAAACCTCCTGGGAGCAGCTTGTGCTTCTGTAACTCCACAGATGAACATATGGCATTAGGTGTCTGGCAGGAGAGGGGACAGAATGGTACAGTTGGACACAGAGCCTGGCGCCCCGCTGCGTCTTGGACTCGGTTTGGCTTCATTCGCGTCACTTCTGATTCGGTCTGCAAGTAAAGGAAGGTGAGTCAGAAGAAAATGCACACAAACAGGCAGTAGGGGGCGTGAATAAGCATTTTAGCTGTTTAAGTCAGGTTAGTAGTAAGCTCCAAGCTATTTAAGCATATGGTAATTAATTTATAGGTTGGGTTTGTGTATAGTTATAGTTTTTTCCTTCTATTATTAGTCTTTCTCGATTTTTCTGGGTTAATGTTGCAGGTATGAAGGACCTTATGGGGAAACGGGGAGGCAGAAGAGTCAGGACAGAGGCACAGGAAATGATGCAGAAGAGGATCTGATTGGTTCTGGCATGTGTTTCATCAGGGATAAAAATGCAGTGCCCTGATCCTCACCCCGGGACGTGAACTAATCTGGGATTTCGGGGGTTACGGTGTCTCGTGTGGCTCTCGATGCTATTCTGTTCGCACCTTGTCTATCATGGAAAAGTTGTATGGAAAACATTCACTGACATTTGCAATTATTTTCATTTCATGGGCCGCATCTGAACCCAAAGCAGCTGCCTCGTGAGCTAATTTTGATATTAATATATAATCGTATAATGTTTTGTGTATTTTGTGTACATTTTGTATATATAATTTTATTTTGTTTATTTTAGACAGTTGCCCTGGATGGGATGCCATGCCATCATGGGGCTAATAATAATAATAATAATTATAATAATAATAATAATAATACAAAATAACAATAACAACAACAACAATAACAACAACACTAATAATAATAATAACAACAACATTAATAATAATACTAGTAGTAGTAATAAGTTATAATAGTTATAATACATGTAAAATAAAATAGGAGTAATAATAATAGAAATAATAATTTTAATAATAGTTGTAATAATAATAATAATAATAATAATAATAATAATAAGTAGTAGTAATAACAGTAAAAAAATAAATAATCATAATAACAATAGTAAGAACAGAGGTAGTAATAATAAAAATAATAATAGCTGTTGTTGTAATAATGTTATAACAGTTATAATACAAATTATATAAAATATTAGTAATAATAATAATTAAAGTAATAATGATTCCAATTTTTAGTATTATAAGTATTATTTTATTATGATTGTTGTTATTGTTATTATAATAGCTTAATAATTTTTTCAGCATTGCAATATTTATATATTTTTTGACCTTGTACCAGGAGGTTTTCCAGCTTTACTGAGCAGCATTAACGTTTTCCGTTACCATTTTTTGGTCTTGAACTGTAAACACTGATGACTCAGACTGTGATCGGGTTCGGGTCGGGTGAGGACAGAGAGCCAGTGGGTGGCAGGATTGTGTTTAATAAAGGTCCTCGTGCCAAGACGCTCAACCAAGGTGACAGTTCTGACAGTCCACACCAGACCCTCGGGCTTTATATAGTTCCCTGTGCTTCTCACCGCCAATCACGCCTGCTCTAATTTTAAATCCAATCGGCTGAGTGCGTGCAGATTCAGCGGAGCATTTCTCCTGACCGTCGACGCCATCCGTCTCCGTTGGAACGGCGGCAGCCTTGCAGCATTTGCGTCACGTCCTGATACTGTGGCATCTGCTGAAATACGACTCGGTAATTGATGGGCAGCATAAAGATTTTCGAGGCCATTAAGCATCTGTCGTGAGGAGGTGAGATCCCTGCAGCTTCATCCGTTAGTCATAATCACCGTTACCGTAGAGCACCGGAGCTTCGCCAGCACCAAAGCAACCAAACGAAGCCTGACAAAAAATGCAGAACATTTCAGTGGAAGTAAAATTGTATGCTTGGGCCTGCGTGGAACATCTGAAGTTACTACGCGTTCTATGCCCTGCTGCATTATACCAGTGACCCAGACCAGGTGTGCCAGTGTTAGAGCTTCTGGGTATTGGCATTGATTAGGTGCCATGTGTCTTTAACATAGAAACCGGGGTTATTTTGTGTGGAAGCCTGAGTAGGGATTTGGGTGGCACCTGTAGTGACCTTTTGGTCTCCGCATTGTGTGTGTGTGTTCCTGAGCTTCTTGTTCCTTATCGCATATATTGCAAGGGTGCCCCCTTTACACAAAAGGTCAAGGTAAGGTACTGGAGCAGAAGGTCCAAGGCTTCAAATCACACATCTGCCAAGCTTATTATTGGTTCACTGAGCCAGACCCTCAGACATAACCCAACAATTTCCTGCTTACTGTAAGATTTTTCTTATCTTCCCCTTTCCCCCTAATTTAAATTAATTTATAGTTTTCCAGCTGTATCTTGGTATATTTTCTCCACCGTCTCGCACGAGTGAAAGCAGCTGAAAGGCTGGAGGCTTTAAACCCTCAATTACACACAGAGCAATTTGGTGTCCGATCTCCTCCGGAAATTGATCTCGCTCTAAGCTGACTGTCACATGACTGTAGAGGAAGAGATGATAGCCTTTCACCAGCTCAGGATTGTCTGCTTTATGTGCTAATGCACAGCGTGTCCAAATCTATGTGGCCACCTCTTTGATAATTTCAATTTCCATAGAGCGACGTTGGTGCGGGACTTAGTTGGGCTGAAGAGAACCTAAGAATAATTAATCAGACAATACTTGCAGGTTCAAACTCGAAAATGTTCAAATGATTAACGAAGACAGAAATAATAGCTACGATAAAATCAACCTCAGCACAAACCAGCTGCTAGTTAAAGTCAGAAATATACGATTTGAGGGATTTGGCGACCTCTCTGGTGGATATGGGTTATTCCAGTTTCATTTTACATTTATGTTTATGGCATTTAGCAGACCTTCTTATACAGAGCGACTGACAATTTATACAGTCTTACAGTCCAAGCAATTTTGGGTTAAAGGTCTTTTTCAAGGACCAAACAGTGGCAGTTTGGCAGAGGTGGGATTTGAACCCTGGACTTTCTGTTCCATTGTCCAACACTTTAACTGCTAGGCTACCACAGTCCAACCTGATATTACATACAGTCATATCATAGAAACTGTTTTTAAAATCAGGTTTTTTGCTGATAATAGAGGTTAATAAACACTGAGAATTTTTGGCAGCCTCTCTGGTTGAAGTGTGTTACTGCAGCCTTTGTAATTGAGTTGTTTAGTTGGTATCTTCTTGTTAAAAGACTAAAAATAGCTCAGACCTCCAGCTTTTGCAGTTCTCACTTTTCCTTAAAATCCTCACTCCTATTTTGCACCCTCTTCAGATTTTCACCAAAAGAAAAACCACCGGTTGCTCAGCCCCTGCTCCTTGTAAATCACGGCTCTCACTGAATATAAATGACTCGCAGTCAGTTCATGACGTCGTGTCCCTGCCGGTGTGAATGAAGGGTACGACTGGGTCGCAGTGACACATGACATACCCATGATGACACGCACGTGAAAGCCGCTGCCACATCACGCCGAGACTGAGCGCCAATTTAAGGGCCGGCTCACGGCAGCTCGATGACTGTAACAGATGCTTTTGTTTGGTCTTTGAAACAAAAAAGCCCTTTATAAGCCAGTCAGGTGCAGTTTCTCATCCTGTTCTTATTTCTGCATTTTTTTTTAATCAGTTTCCTCCCAATGTCTCCATTAATGGGTCCGTCCTCGGCTCGCTCGCCTGCTCCCCTGCGATTCCGCACAAGTCTTCATTATACGAGCTGTGGACGCCACCGGAATGCTAATATAAGGCAGTTATTAGCATGCAGAGAACGCGCCGCTTTTCTCCTGCCCGTATGCGAGTCATAAACATACGTTGTGAGGACCTAACACACAACTCGTTGATATATTAACATAGGTTATTCATTCTACACCTACATCAGACCTGAACTCCAAATCTATTTCTGTTATTTCCACTAAAACATCATCATCAGGCTATCAGTTGAGGAGCATTATTTCATATTATTATTTATTTATTTATCATTTATATTATTTATTATTTCATAATAAATTACGTATACAGATTGTAAACAGTCTTAATATTTTCTTAATATTTAATATACACTATTTCCTTAATATTTTCCTAATAATATTAATATTTTTCTTAATAATTTTCCTAAACATGCAGACTATTAAAAACTTTATTGCTCATACTATGCAATTAAAATGCTACATTTTTGTTTTATTTAACCTTTATTTAAGCAGGTTAGTCCTGTAGTTATCATGGATCTCTTTCACAAAAAAAAAAAAAAAAAAAAAAAAAAAACATCATAAGAGCAATTCCATGAAACATTATGCAGAAGCAATCTGGACTCAGTTTTCACCATAGCTTTAAAACTTTTTAAGCATCCAGTATTTTGAAGCTTCAAACCTGTCTTTCCCAGTTCAGTCCAGACTTTAGGAAGTTTAGACAAACTCGACAGTTGCCTCTGGTAAAGTCTCTGGCTAAAATGCTTCCCGGTAAGCGTGCGTGATCAGAGAGCTCATTGGTTTTAGTTAATTCCAAAACACTTTCGTCAAACTCATCGACCAACAAAACAAACAATCCGTGACTCAGACTTTACTCTGAGCTTTGACTTTGCTCTCCTGCTGAGCTCTGTGCTGAACTTCAGACCTACTTCCATTCCTGCCTTCCGTTGGGGTTTTGAGATGCCTCCTGCCCACCACCGGGCTCCGTGATGCCTCCTGCCTGGCGGTATGCGGTTCTGGCTGATGCTGCTGCTTTAGTCATGAAGCGCTTTCCTTTTTTTAAGGGAGAGGAGCAGGTGCTGGATCTCATACGAATGCGTGATTGAAGCCTCCTCCACATGGAGTCAGGGGAATTGGTACTGTATCCATCGAGCTCAGAGCTCCGGGGGGTCGATTTGCCTCCAGCTTGCCATTAGAGATAGAGAGAGAACGAGAGAGAAGTGTAAGGAGAATAGATGTAGAGGCAGACATAGGAAGGATGAAAGAGATCTAGAGAGAGATGGAGACGTTCAGACAGAGAGAGAGAGAGAGACAGAAAATCTAAGGGAGAGATATACAAAGACACAACCCCAAATCAGAATATGCAGAGTGAAGATATGCAGAGGATCTCCAGTATGGCAAAAATGTGCGAGAAATTTTTGAAATGTTCAAAAGCAATGCTCCTCAAAGAAAGACAGGATGGAATTTCCATATTTCAGTCCCAACTTTTTCTGATTTGTCTTGTTGAAAAATGCATGGACATCCCTGGAAAAGATCTTGTCTTGAAGGCAGTTTTTTGTTCTAAAATCTCAACGTACTTTTCTGCATTAATGCTGCATCACAGAAGTGGAAATGATCTATGCAAAGAGTCTTGACCTGACCCCGTGCCATGACAGAGCCTGACTTTTGGTCCTCTTTTTGGCTCTTCTGGATCCTGATGGATCTGAGCCCAATCCCCTATTCACACTAGGTGTTGGTCCATCCCAGATGCGTCCAAGCCCAGAGAAGTGGACGGCGCTTCTGGACATGGTTCTAAAACGAAGCTTTAAATTGGGGTTTGTGAATGTTAATCTGTATTGTAGAGCTTGATAAAGGTTTGATAAAGTCATCCGGTGCCCATGTGCTTCTATCAGCTATTGATGAATGAAGCTTCTTGATGTAGAGCTGTCAGTTTAGGCTGAAATTACTCCAAATTCGTTAAATCGTTTAATGATATTATGCACTGTAGAGGGAGAAATGTGTAAATCCCTTCCAACCTTTCTTTGAGGAATATTAGTTTTAAACATTTT
>JAVSBU010341594.1:0-10580 GCA_033118015.1 Loricariichthys derbyi | reverse complement strand
ATTATATAACTATAAATAATTTTAATATGATTAATTTGTATAATATACTGGGAATGCAAACAGTTCTTTATTATTTTTATTAAATCATCAATGTCTAATGCAGACCTACTTGGTTTATAAAAGTGTTCACTCTATCTAATAGAGCCTCAACAGAGAATGAGTAATGAATTTTAAAAATAGCTTTTAAACACGGAGCCAAATAAATCATAAACAGAGTGTGCTTTCCTCTTCAATGACTCAAGTCTTCCAGTGTTTTTAGAACTGAACAGTGGTATACTGTGTTCACAGTATTATATACAGTTCCTCTGTAAAGGCAAAGCTCAATCCACTATATGTTTTAGGTATTATTGAAACAAATGTCAATAAATAAGTTAATTAGAACACAGACTCAGCTGATCTTCATAAACAACACAGATGGAAGACCAGGAGCTTTAAATACTCACAGCTGGACAGAGATGCCTGGATGCTGGTGTGCGATGGTGGAAGAAAGCTCGTAGTACAGGGAGTGTCTGACACACAAACAGACCACAGCAGACTGGGAGTGCTGTGTGCTGATCATCTCCTTCTGCAGAGTCACTTCATCCTTCCAAGTCCCGCCCTTTTCATCCTGACCACTCCCATTTAGTGACAGTGAGTGCATTACTGTTGCATTCTACTCTGGTATATACAGTGCCTCCAAGTATTATTCAACCCCCTGTAGATTTTGCTGATGCAAGAAGTTGCAAATAGGTTACAGCCTTTAAACTTTGAACAAGAGTAATATTTATTAACAGATGCCTAAATATTACAAACAAAATGGTATTCCTGGGGATGAATGCAGTGCCATCCTTTTACCAAACGCTCCAGGTGGGATTGGTATTGAAGACCTCGATTTTAGTCTCATCTTGAACCTTGAAGCAGTCTGCCTCAGAATCCTCCAAGTGATCATGAACAAACGTTAGACTCTTGCCAGCCTTGTGAGCCTCCATAACTTTGTCTCTGATGGCCTTAAATACTGACTGAAACCAGGATGAATTTGGCATTCTATATGCTCCCATTTGACTCACTGGCTGTATGTGCATGATGAAATATTGTAATAAACTGCTTGTTGTTCCAATGAGAATCTGGTCTCAGCATGAGTGTTCCCCAACTTTGGGAGACAAAGGGTTTAGCTTCTGCTGGCCTTGCTAAACCTCACAGCACTATATTAACAACTGGGGAAATTTCATCCAATATGTTCAACTACTGCCTGTAAACGAGAATTTGCTTTGTTTCCACTCTCCAGAGCCACCTGACTGGAGTTAGTGTAAGATCCTGTTACCCTGTTTTAGCCACAGCTCCTGAACTACCTGCTGCACTGAATCATCTCACCTGGAGGAGCCAAGATCTGCTGCAGAGACTTTTATCTATGCACCCAAATTTGTCTTTTATCCACATTCACAATAGATCTTAAATTTCCTCCTTTTGTAAGCAATTTGTCTGATCGTGGATTGGTAGAGTTTAAACTTCTTTGGAATGATTATACCCTTTTCCAGAGCATCAGCAGGTCCGTCAGAAATCTCTGTGCAAAGAAGTTGTGGTGAAGTTCAGATTTAGAATTTTGATAGAGACAGAGATCACCCTCCCTCTCACTCCTCACACTTCTGCTAAATGCATTCATTAATTATTTTATCTACTTAATCCTACTCAGAGTTACAGGAAAGCCAGTGACACAGGGTGAAAGGCAGGAACAACCCCAAACACGGCATCAATCCATGGCCGGACACACACACTCAGACATTCACTCACAGACTAAGGGCATATCTTTGGAATGTGGGAGGAAAATGCAGTACCCAGAGAAGACCCATGCAGACATGGGGAGAACATGCAAACTCCACACAGGATTGAACCGGATATCTCATTGTTTTGAGGCAGCAGTACTAACCGCTACACTGTAGGGGCACACAAAATCCAAACACACACACGTACACATTCACAAATCCTTATGGTACAGAAAATGTTAAGTACACCATTTGTCTGTTTCTAAAAAACTTTTAGGTTAGAATCAGTTTTTAATTTAAGAATAGGACACAAGTTTATTTCAATAGTTTTTTTAACAATGTCAGGAACTAAGTGGGCAAAAATACAGAAAAACTACAACAAAGAGTGGGAGAGTTTTATTTGATTAATTTATCAATTCCTCATTTTTTGTTGATAACTTTTAAAGTTAAAAGGAAAAAAAATGTCAGATTACAAGTTTTCAAATGTTGCCTTTTGAAATGCAAAATAAATTGACACATACACATGCAAGCACAAATAGAGAATGTATTCCTCCTTTGATGACAAGAATTTCCTTTAGACTGGGATTTTTGCCGTTGCTCGTACACCATATGATCATACACTTTATTACACCTGCAAATTCAGCTACTTCCTTCACACTACGGCCTTTGGCACACCCAAATGCAATCACAATTTACAAAACAAGACTGAAACCACTTATGTAAGAGATTGCTCGGAATAAAAACCACATTGTACTGGATTTAGATAATTGCATTCTATGTCAATGAAGATATAAGTTTTGGAAACTGGTTTTGATGGAAGGGACTGAAGGGTGAGTGTTCAGCCCTTGGTTGGTTGGATTTAACATACCTGCAAACATTTCTTAGAGTGGATTTTAAGCAGAAACTCATTTCCTCTCAAGAAAATGAAAATTAACAGGTCTGTCTGCCACAAGCACGATGCGGTTCAATGCTTTCACTTCTCCAACGCTGGGGTCAGGCTTCACTTCAAACCGCTTTATTATCTAGTTTAGGGAAACATACAATGCAACAATTCAACACTTTGATTTTATACTATATCTAAAATATACTACATAATAACTGATATGCCATTTGTGAGATTCCACACCAGATTTGCGCCGATTAACACAGGCAGTCTGGTGTGAGCCTGACATCACGGCTGAATCCAGAGAGGATCTTTTGTATCTTTTGTGTCCTGCACATGCGCGATTGGCAGCAGCAGGCACGGAAATCAATCTCGCATATTGGATTCAGCTGTGGCATGGCATTTAAAAAGTGAGTTGCGCGGATCATTCCTCGTCGAGCCATCGTCAAGGTAAGACGCTTTTTACACCTGTCAGCCCGGTGATGATTCTGGTCTGCTGTGGCTCGCGCAGCTGGTATGGGGGGCGTTTTTGGACAGGATTTTTAGTTGATGCGTGGCTTCCACCTTTCCACGCTAGGCACGTCCAGAGCTGGTGCATATATGCCATAAATAGGCACACAGTCGCGGGTTGTGCAGTGGGTGCACTCACCAGTCTCGCTCTTGGCGCCAGAGAAGGTGAGGGACAAAGGTATCACCCTTCCTATGAAGAGGGAGGATGGAGTAAGGAGGTCTGAGGTCATTTGAGGGCTTAGCGTGCTAGTGTAGGGATATTTAGTTGCACTCTCCGCTGCCCGGACCCCCTCGGCACCCCCTGCACTCCCCATGTGGTCGTCCAGGCAGTGCCAGACCTAAAGGGTCCACACAAGGATACCGCTCCTCTAGGTGGGTCATTGCTCAGAGCCTGTCCCTGCACTGCACCCTGCCGGACCTTGCTTGGGCCTCCCCTTTGTCCCAGTGGTTGGCTGGTTCGGTTCCACATAGGTGTGGATGGCTGGACCAGCCTGCTAGCCATAAAACCGGGTCCACTTCACCTTGGACGTGTCCTAGTCGTTGCCATGAGCCCTAGCCCTGTCGGCCTTCAGGAGTCTAGCTGTTTTTGGCATTTTTGGTTTAGATTCTGGGCTTTGCTTATGTCGTTTTGTTTTCATTTCCTCAGTTCCCTTATTTACGTTCAATAAATCCTACCCTTATTCATGAAGCTGTCTGCATTTGGGTCCTCCTTTTCCACCTTGCCCTCCACATCATGACACCATTTTTGTACAAGCCTGTTTGGACCTTTCTTACCCTCGCCAGAGCCAGATGCATCTCCAGCTTAGCAATCCGCTGACCCGCACATCCTCTCACCCCAACCCCAAATGGGATGGAGCCGAATGCATGAGGCATTTTTCTCCCGTCCCGTAACCAACGTTCAGGCTTGAAGCTCCATGGATCGGGGAAGATTGTCTCATCATGACTGGTCGCATAAATGTTCATCACAAACGTGGTCTATTCATGAAAGTTGCTGAAATGTTAAACAAGATTTTATTATGGGGGCAGATAATAATGTAATACTGACTAAAAAAAGATCAGCACCTTTTTAGGGAATAAATGTCCTCCAACGATCACATCTCCATCTGACACATGGCGTACATTTGAGGAAATAACAGGGTACATCCTACGAAAAGAAACAGTGTTAATAAAATAATACAATTATACAAAACGCAATTACCCAACATGTTGTTGAAGTGCTCAGGTGGTGCATTGTCTGTTTGATAGCCCCCCACTGCAAATAAATGGGTTCAGTTCCTGGTGGAGAGTTCTGACTATGTGACTATGCTACACAGGCCCAGCTGGCTCTGTCTGAGGGAGGAAAGGCTGGACAGGTGACTCACCTCCTGAACTACATCAGCAACCCAAGGCCTGCAATAGTCTGGTGCCTGTTTTGGAATAGGTTATGGATCCACTCCAAATCCCCAATAGGATACATTAAAATGTTTTGAATGTGAATCTGTGTGGTTCTTCATAAACTCCACCTTAGAGTCTCCTTGGTGACAGCCTTGAGGTACGGCATGTTGTTTATGTCCTCGGCTGTAGGAATCCTGTCTTCCTTGACGATGCTGGACACTTCCTGATATAGTGTGTCCTGGGCCTTTGGATCCCGTGACAGCAGATACAAGGTCCATAGCATAGCATTGGATGTCTTAAAGACAGGGATTTAATTTGGTCTCATTTTTAGGCCTCTTTAATAACAACCACATATAAAAGCAAATACAAACAAAATCATCCTTACTGTGTCCACTCCTCCTACTAGAAACTCAGCAACACTCCCGTAAATGTCTTTTCTGGTCATGTCGGGGCTGGAGAGAAAGTAATGGAGATAACCTCCACCAGCGTCCTGGCCTTTTTCCAAGCGTTTCTGGATGTCATCCATTTTCTTGTCAATTAGCTTACAAGCTAAACAAATGCATGTAGATAATTGGTTTATTAAATGAACAGTAAGGAAAGGGTGAGAAAAATAAAATAACCACAATGTCTTTACAATCTCACCAACTTTGAAGATACCATCCCAGCCCTCCACAAATTTCTGCCAGAATGGTAAATAGTTGCGGGTCCACTTGGGTACCATGGATAGAGTTATAGTGTGGGTATGAACCAGTGAAATACAATTTATGAAGTCATGGGTCTCAGCAGGAATCTCATTCTCCAGAGAGCCAATACGAGCGTCAAACAGTATGTTGGACACGACTGGATTAGCAGGAAAAATAGCAACAAGATAATGGCATTATTAATGACAACAATTTTTGGGCTTGGGTCGTGTTCTGTGTGGTGCAGTGGTCTAATATGGAGGGTGGAGTCACTAGTTGATAAACCATCCCCAGCAGTGTAACACTGCCTCTCATCCAAGACATTGTGTTTTCTGGAATCCCCTGAGCTCTGACCATGAAATGTGAGGCAAAGGTCATGACTGTATATACACCAAAAAAAGGTCACCCACTCTGATATTTGGTTTGACCACCTTTAGCTTTGATTACGGCATGCATTCGCTATGGCATAATTTTCACAAGCTTTATTTCTGTCCAGAGTTACATTAATTTTTCCCCAATATGTTGATGGGAGATTTGGACCCACTGCCTTCTCCAGCACATCCCAAAGATTTTCAATGGGGTTCAGGTCTGGACTCTGTGGTGGCCAATCCATGTGTGAAAATGATGTCTCATTCTCCTTGAACCACTCCCTCACAATTTGAGCCCCATCAATCCTGGCATTGGATCATTTTGGAATATGCCCATGAAATCAGAGAAGGAAAAATCAATTGATGGAATAACCTGGTGGTTCAGTATATTCAGGTATCAGCTCATTCATTGGGCTTATAAAGTTGCTGAACTGAGACCTGACCTAGAACTGCAGCAGCTGTTCTAGATCATAGCACCCCCCCCCCCCCCCCAAAGGTGGTGGTCTTTTTTTGGCCAGGCAGTGTATATAGTAATAAAGGTCATAATGATTGTACCTTCTATGGCGAAACGGTACAGCTCGTTGGATATGTCGGGCACCAGGTCTCCAGTGGCGCTCCTCTTACGTAAATTGTCAATTCTTTTGAGAAAATCCGTAACCACCTCATTAATCTCATCTTCATACTTCAAGTAGTTCTTGGGATGCAGCATATGTTTGTTGAGAAGAGCTCGGAGTTTGTACCACCTCTCTCCTGCTCTGGAGAAACAAAACATGTTCTTGCCATTTAAAAACCATTACATTACATTCTATGAAACAGGTCATTTTTTGCTAATATAATTTAAATATAAAGGTTATTTTCACAAGAAAATTGCATGCAAACGATACATAAACGTGTCTCTAAAACATCACTAAAAACATTAGCGGAACACTACCATCTACACAGCATCCGAAGCCTAAACTGCTATAGATATCATTCCTTCCAAGAAATCCACAAATCCATGGTTCTTCAGTTACTGATGGGTTTAATTTTGGAATATAAATTTAAACTGTTTGTTTAAATGATTATTGTGATACTTCTTAATTAGATAACTTAGCTAATGCTTACATATATGATCTAAGCCACCAAAGGAGGTTTGGTCCCTTTTTGAGTCTTGGTCCTTGCAAGATTTCCTTATATCGTATAGGGAGTTTTTCCACTTTCGCCCATGGATTACTCAATTTGGGATTGGCCTTAGATATTAGAATATAATCTAAAATTGTGAAACTGCTTTGAGACTGTTGTGTCTGAGAGGCTAAGGTCCATGTTCATGCAAGTTTTGTAGTATATTCATTGCAATGGTGTAAAGATGTTTAAATAATTCTCTGCTTGAGACTGTTTTGCATTTTTTCAAAAAAGGTTTAATTATAACATACAATACAGTATCAATTCAGGATCCATGGAAACCTGGAGAGTGTCAAAGGCCGGAATGAGCTCTCTCTCTTTCTGGGGTGCTTCGTAGGTTAAATACCTGAATACTGGGCCCTCAGGACTTTGTGCTGCCCCCCATTTATGACCCTTCATCTCCTTGGAATATAGGACTGACCAGGTGAAGCTTGACCACTCCTGATCTTTTATGATGTTTTATGGCCTTGCCTTAACCCAAAACTAATCATGCAGGCAACCAAACTCCAGGGCCTCACATTCCAATCACATACACAGAACCGAGCTTCTAAGTAATCCATTCTTATCCAATGTATATGCTTAACCTAATTCATACAAAATATATCCCTATAATATTCATTAAAATATACTACACGACAATGCGTCATTGTGAAAAAAAAAAATAATAAAAAGGCTGTAGAAATACAGCTGAGTTGACTTGACTTGACTATAGTCCAGCACTTGTGTCATATTTTGCAATAGAGACCCAGATTCTAATACCCTCATATAGAGGTAGAGTACCTAAAAAGCATTACAATTGGAAAAATACAAGAAACAATGATGATTGTCTTCTTTATCGGTGTAGTATATTTTATAATACTACAGTCTTTGTAACAGCTCAGTAAATAGCTATTATTTAAGAAAGAAGTCAAAGCCATACAGATTATGTAACAATATTTAATATGGTCTTTAGTTTTATGGGTAGAGACCAAAAGACGTAAGTATGGAGTAAACCAATGCATAATTATGTACATTTACAATAAGCAAAAGAAAAGGTAAAAAATATAGACATACAGAGACAAGCATAAAATTAAACTTACTCAATGCTAATACCGTATCCATAGCCCCTCATATCTCGGTAATCAGTCCACGTAGTCAGGTCTGATCTGTAAGGGAACTTATCATCTTTCCTAAACAGTTCCTCAATCAGCTCCACATTGCTTAATGTAACAGCAGTTATACCTCCAAACTTTACTTTATACATGTCGCCATGACGTTGCCTTTCATACAACTACAAAAATCACAGAGAAAAACAGTTTTAGGCTTGATGTGAGGTTTCATTCATACGTAACTTATCAACCTTTAGAACTTACGTAACTTATTAGATAATGAGCCGGAATAACCTAAAAATTCTATATGTTTTTAACACAATTGAAGTTTGCATTCATAAACAGTATCAACTGTCAAAATAATCAATAATTACAGAAGAAAATAAAACGTTCAGGTTATTTCTCTGAACATACTGCACCTGCAGCTCATGCATACGGTTGTAGTAGCCTTTAAAGATCATCCTGTACAGTGTTGTTGAAAAAGGGATCTCAGGAAGATCATCCACAGTCTTGATAGGCTTAGAAGTGACAGACGGAGCTGCACCATTTCCTCCTGTCTTTCTTTTTAGGCCTACACTGGCGGTGGTGGGCCTAAGAAGTCTCCAGACATGTCCTCTCTCAGTTGAACGCAGAGCTAGAAGTCCTGCCATCAGCACAGTGAAAAGCTGGAATGTAAACACCAGCTCGGGTTTCACTTTGTAAAGAGAACAGCAGTGCGGAAAACTGACCATATAAGGCAGGGCTCTACCGTGGCTTGAAAGTTTTAAAGCACCCATGAACTTTGATAAGACTTTAAATTACTGGTTGAACATTAACTCTTTTCATGAGCACTAAGTCAAACCATATTTTTCATTTGCAAAGCATAAAAAGGTAAATAAACAAATTTGTTGATAAAAACCAGAAAGCTTCACAGGCCAGTGCAGTCTTCAGATAATCGCCAGCTGGTTTTTGCTGGTTAAGACTGGTTGGATGCTGGCTGAGCTGGTGAACATGGTCTTACTCTTTCACCACTAGGTATTACGAGCCCTGCCACTCCACAGTGCGACAGTATGGGACACTATAGCATGCCAACAGGGGGGCTCGAGCGCTTATTGAATGCTTTAGTGCCTCGTGGCTGTCTGGGACTGATGCCAGTTACTTACCAACACCTGATTCTGGCCTTATTTATAGCTTGGCTGTGTTGAGCAGTGTTTGTTGCTGGGTTTTTGGGTGCCCGGCAGTGAAATGCAAACCCACTTCCAAATCCACTGGCAGGTGGAAGTGCACCGCACTTCTGTCCAGGTGTAAGGAAGAAGAGTCAACAGGTAACACCTTTCCTTTGCAGAGGGATGACGGTAGGGTCTGGGCTAGAGGTAACGGGAGGGAGAGGCCAGAGGTTAGGGATAGAAAATTTCTCCCTCGAAGGCTTCCCTTTCTTGAGCCCTTGTGCGGTCACTCAAGTGTCTCTGGACTCGTCCTCCCAGCTTTATGTGATCACTCGGTTTGAAACTGAGCGTAAATGTACCACGCAACTCAGGATTCGTTTTCCGAGGTCGAGATCAGTTCTGTGTGTAAGCTCCACCACAGCCCCGCAGGTTTGAGGCTTGGGCCAGTAAGGATTTTTATGTTCATTTATGTATTTTCTTATTTATATTTCTTTTTCTTTTCATTTTTTGGGGGATCTTGTGTTTGAGTCTGACTTGTTTGGCTACCATTCTCTAAAGCTGTGCGATTACATTTATGGCATTCACCAAATGCCCTTATACAGAGTGACTTCCAATTGATACGATCTTAAGGTTGTGTCACAGTGCCAAAAAGTGTTAGTTGTGATCAACTTGTGGCGAAAAAAACTGGATATTCGTGATACGGTTGGCATTTTCGTACTTCAGACGTTCATACATCCGCACATGTTCACATAATCTGCAATAGCGAATCATTTCCTCCCCTCAAATTTTGAGCTTGCTCACGATTGTACTGCGGAAGACATTCTGTTCTAATGCCTCAATACGGACGCCATTCTGTCACAACACAGCCGTGATTATGTTTTTAATACAATCGCACATTAACGTTTTGCAGTCACTTATTTCTGCAGTGGTGGCCGAAAACGAGTATGTAGCATGTGTGGTAAGAATATATTGGTCATAAAACGTTCATGTTGCGATTGATATATGAATGCACTAATTAACATCATTCTTCCGAAATCTCCCAGCTATATATCAGGGCTGTCAACGTTAACGCGTTAACACATGTGGAAAAAAAAAAATGCATAACGCGTTATGAATATAATAACGCAGATTAATCACGTTATATTTTGTCCTAATTCTTTCAAGCATTTGAACTGCGGAGGATTACTAATAGGCAGTAGATGCCACGGCGGAGTGATATCACATTTACAACCCGCTCTCCCTGCAAGCGGTCAAAGCTCAAAGCAAACGTCAAAGTGGGTAGAAAACGCGCAAATGCAAGATATATGGACAATGAGACTGATCCTGGAGTGCTCAGAGGCAAGTTTCATTTTAAAAAAACATGCGGATGGACCTGTTGATAAAACTAAGGTAGTATGCAAGTACTGCAGTTGTACAATAAAAAGAGGTCAGCTCTATCTTCTGAAAAATTGAACAAGTTAGTTTGTCTAAGCGAGAGTAGATTAACTGTGACTTATGTTGCATAAATGTACTAAGTTATGTTAATTTTCAGTGCTGCATGTGTTTTATGTGTTTTACTGCTTCAGTGTTTATGGCTGCATCAGTATGTTGTTTAACTTAGCTGTTGTGCGTTTGTTTTGTTATATTGCAGAC
>JAVSBU010341593.1:0-17481 GCA_033118015.1 Loricariichthys derbyi | reverse complement strand
GGGTGCTGGGTTAGGCCAAAGTGTTAAGACTGAGTGCTGGGTTAGGCCTAAGTGTTAAGACTAAGTTCTGGATTAGGCCTAAGTGTTAAGACTGAGTGCTGGTTTAGGCCTAAGTGTTAAGACTGAGTGCTGGTTTAGGCCTAAGTGTTAAGGCTCTTTTGTGTTAGTGATGAATCAAATGACTCAACAATTAAGAGAATCGATTTAATGAAGTGAATCATCTAGTGAGTAGCTTCTCTTCAAAAGCCTGCAGCATTGTGGTGTAGGTGTGTGTGTGTGTGTGTGTGTGTGTAAGTACGTGTGTGTGCGTGCGTGTGTGTGTGTGTGTGTGTGTGTGTGTGTGTGATGGTATCTGATTACATAATGTGTGGGCTACACATGCATCGGTTTTCACCTTCAGACAGATCCTGCTGCTGTCTGGGTGGGTTTGATTCCCAGCTGAGGGGTAAACAGGCTCCGCAGTGACAGGGTGACTCCTGCTTGTTGTTAACACTTTGTTAGTCTCACTTTATCACAATTCATCCATTAAACACATCACACATCCGGTTTGTGCTCTTCAACACTACTGTGTATTCCTATATAAATGTAAGCAGCAAAGGGGAGGTGGGGTCAGAACTGAATACCCCTTGGACAGGGTATCGGCCCATCACAAGGCATCACACCGTGCCATGGTGGGGAGAACATACCAACACTGTACAGCAAAAAAACAGCGTTATTATGAGTTTGTGATTTTGTGTTTTTACTCAACTACATTTCTGTCGCCTAACAGTTGTGCACAAGTTGGCACCTCTGGATAACTGATATGCCATCGTAAGTATCTGGGTTAGGGCTTATAATTAGGGTTAGGGCTTAGTGGGGATAGTATCAGGGTTGGGTTAGATCTGTTTTTTAGAGTTAGGAGTTAGAGATACTGGTTAAGATATTCTATTTTTTCAAAAATTATTATGAGTTTGTTTTTTTATGTTTATCTTTTTACAGAGGGAAGAAAAAATGTGTAAAAAAATAACTAGATTGGGGCTAGGGTAAAGGGTTAGAACCAGGATGAGGTTTAGGTTTAGGGGTTGTGGTTATGGTTGGAACCAGGGTCCAGGGTCAGTGACAGGATTAGGGGTGAGGTTTGAGATAGAATTAGGGGTAGGTACTATGGTCAAGACCAGAGACCAGGGTCAGAGATAGGATTAGAGGTTAGGGTCTTAATTAGGGTTAGGAATAAGGGTAAGGCCTAGGGTTCAGGATCAGGGATTGGATTATGTTTAAAGTTCAGTGTTAGGATTATGAGTTAGGTTTAAAATAATATTTTTTAAAGTTTTGAACAAAGAAATAAAATTTGACAAGTGAAAAATTTTGGGCACCTTTCGAGATCCAGTAGGTCTCAGTATATAACTCACTTGGAGACTTTGGGCACAGCTGTATCCCACTACTCCAAGCTGCTGTTTTTTAGATCTTTGAGCCCATAACTTTACCCACAATTTCTTGGTTTGAAGAATTGTATCAGTTGTAAGTTGCTCGGCATAAGAGGGCCTGCTAAATGACAGAACATAAATGGTTCATTAATACATCCATATATAAGTAATCATGTATAAGTTAGTTCACTACAGAATTTGTTTTAAGTTCAGCCAGAAACTTTGGAGAAAGTTTGTATTCTCATTTCCCAGTTGATTTGAGACAGTAAAATGTTCCTCTTGCTGGCTGCAGTGTTTTTTATGATACAAGCCCTTTCCTCACAGTAAAAGTAATCACTCTCGTATATCTCGACCATAATGTGCGACAGAGTTATAAAACCCCTTTTGATTGGATTGTGGCTTCCGTAGCTGCAGAGAGGGCGCTCTAAATGTGGCACTGCACTCGCTTGCATCATAATCCAGATAAAGAATGACTGAATCCCCATATAATACAGAGTCTGCAGTAGTGCATGGCAGAGAGAGTCAGTGCAGCTTTCCTCTGCCTCCTCATATACCCGACTGCCTCGTACCTAAAGCACCATGGACGTCTGCACCACATAATCAGGTGTGAAAATGTTCAGACAGAGTGGAATCAGCAGGAGATGTTTCTATAATCAGCTCCGATATGTCCTGCAGCCGCAGAAGGAGAACATGTGTAACAGGGCATATATAGGAGCCAAGACATTTTGAGGACACTATAGATCATCTCTGCACAGCTTTCTTTCTCTGTCTCATAAATGCAGCTCTGAACAAACTAAAATAGCTTTTGCACATTTTTAGTCTAATGTAGCATTGACAAATCAAACTTTCCTACAAAAGCACTGCAACATCTGGACAGGCGCCCAAACCTCTGCACGTGCATGCTTATTCCTTAGTAAAGTGTACACATCTATTCAGATTTCCAGAAAGATCCCTAAATCTGCAACTCAGCATAAGGACTATATGGAAGCACAATCATTTACAGATGGAATAATTATTTACACACCATTAAGCTCCACTGTATCACGAGATATTAATTTCAATTTATACTGAAAGCCTGACCTTTACTACAATTTCACTTAAATGTGACGATGGAATATTTACCAAAAGTGCATATTATTCATCAACCTTTATGGAATTCAATATTTTAGTGAATCAAATAATCTCACTGCAGTTGATAAAGGTTTGATAAAGTAATCATGTGCTTCTATCAGATATTGATGAATGAAGCTTCTTGATTTGGTTCAGTGTGAGGGATCTGAGTCACGGCTCTTCAGTTTAGGCTCAAATTCCTCCAGATTCTGAATCGCTGAATGATATTATGGTCTGTACAGGAAGAAAAACATTACTTTTAAACATTTCAATCATTTTCTCACAAATATGGTGATAAACTGGAGATCCTCTGCCCCTCCCTGCTCCTCAGAGACTCTTTGTATCAAATCATGAATATAAATCACCTGTTTGAAATCAAAGAATTATTTAGTTTTTTTACCTTATTACAAACCCTAAATTTCCCTTCCTCCCAAGTGTTTTTGGATGAAGATGAGATATCTTGGGTTTATTTTGTCTGCAACAAAATGAAAGTGTAAAAGTGATGTTCATATAGCGATGTGGAATTTCTTTTCAGTATTAATAAAATATATAAAGCCGTTTATTATTCAACATAAATTAACGTAATGATTTAGCTGTTTTTGGAGTTGTTTGTTACTATATCATCTCCGGTGGCTTTGTTTATAGAATATGAGCCTGCAGACTCAGTGAAATGGGATTCCCTCACTCAGCTTACAGTAAAACACTATACGTAAACATGCATGCATACTTCCTGTGAGTCTTTGATACCGTGTGAGAATAAATATGGGGGCACCCCTGGTCACACACCTTTGTGGTTCAGCACTGTGACTCACACAGGTTTGTTATGCAGGTGAGGTTTCATTTTGCATTTACTAACAGTGTTAGGTTTCCTCGTATGATTAAGTTTAGGGTTTACGGTTCTCCAGCGCTCCTCAGAGTACGGCTGAGTCTTGCAGATCAGGGGTGCCCCCGCATTACACCAGAAAGTGTGTGCCCTGCACAACTACAATAATCAAGGCTAAATTAGGTAAAAGTAAATGTACAGGCAGGTTTAGGTGAACTGCTTGCACATTGCTGCATTTCCACGGTTCACAAACTTTATCCTGCGACTGTAAAACGAGTGTGCACACTTAAGCTGTTTCCTCTCAGTCACTCTGATGCCTATAGATCTGAATGTGCAATATTAAAACGTCTGAACGGGGGAAATGTGGACTTAATTCCCTCGGTGCGACTCTATCTCAATGTATTGCTGTTTCAGGGCTTCAAATAAAGGGCTGAACCGAGCAGAGGCCCATCAACACATGTACGGCTACGAACAAGCCAGAGAGAGAGAAAGAGAGAGAGAAGGACATGAAGAGTCAAGAGGGTGACTCTGCAGAAATCAGACTAATACCATCAATGTAATGATTTCTACAGAGGAATTACTGGACAGGCTGTGAAAGATAATGCAGAAACAGAAATGAGAGCGAATGATGGATTACTCTCTCTCTCTCTCTCTCTCTCTCTCTCTCTCTTTGAATGGGATGAGCCTGATGTTATTTTAAGCCAGCAATGCTTTTAAAACCCCATCAGATGGAGAGGAGAGGAGGAGAGGAGAGCAGCTCAATATGTCCTCTTTGACCCTCAGAGAGAGAGACAGAGAGAGACAGAGAGAGACAGAGAGAGAGACAGAGAGAGAGAAACAGGCGCTGTCAGTAAGCCAGAAACTTTCAACATACTATTAGGGTTAACAGTTTTCTTTTCTTTTTGTCAGTCTTTTTGCTACTTTTATAATATAAGCAAAAGCAAAGCATCCCGTTTTACCCCCTGGTTACTTAACCCAAACGTTCCATCTGACCTTCAGGCTGCAAAGGACCCAGGATTTGACTCCAGGCCCTCAGACACTGCAGCAGTTGGATCTTAATTCTAAGCCATCAGAGATGCTTTTATAATACACATATACCATAATATGGCTTGCAAACACAGCTTTGTACAGTAAGACACATAAAATCATATTATGTTCATTAGAGCACAAAAATGTGTACAGGTAAGCACCATTTAACATCTGCTCACTATAACAACCAAGATCTTAAGATTTCTGTCTTTTAACCCCAGACAGCTTTCCTTTAGTTATTTTAAACAGACTGTATGTCTGTCCTATTGTGAGTACGGCTTTGTTTATATTCTCTGTAACATAGAAACTGGTTCACATTCACTCGTTCACTCACACATTCACTCATTGAGTCTCTGTTTCATGTAGCTGATCTTCTGTGTTCTTAATTCTCAAAGCATTTTTAGCTTCCGTCAAACAAAAGGTCCATCTTAAGCTTTAGAGCTTTAATCTACATAGAGTCTAACAGTACGTTACTACATTTACTATAATTATTGTAATGTTCAATATATTAGAAATGTGGTGGTGTTAATGATGCTGTGTAGATGGTAGCGTTACGCTCATGTTTTCAGCAGTATCTCTGACACATTTTCATATGGTTTACTAGTAAAAATATAATTTATTTTTACATTAAAATAGCATAAAAAGTTAAACAATACCTGTACTTATTTGCTACTTAATTGCAGTGTCTTGATTCTTGGTCTTTGGGACATGCTTACTTCAAAGCAGTGGAATCTAACTACTCATCATGTGGCCATAAGGGACAGGGGTGCAGTCTCATCCTGCTCTCAAATGCAGTGGGAA
The DNA here is from genome assembly GCA_033118015.1 of Loricariichthys derbyi. Taxonomy (NCBI): domain Eukaryota; kingdom Metazoa; phylum Chordata; class Actinopteri; order Siluriformes; family Loricariidae; genus Loricariichthys; species Loricariichthys derbyi. The sequence continues at coordinate 12,315 of JAVSBU010341593.1, read as the reverse complement.
GCAGAAAGAAATCCTCCACCTCTGGACACCTATGGACTAAAAAGAGAAGGAAGTAAATCAAAAGTAAAATGGACCTTCTATGAATAACAAACAACAATGATCTAATGATGCGTTCAGATGGAGAACCACAGCAAAAATCCTCCAAAACATCTCTGAAAAAGCAAAGAGAAAACCATTCTGATTCAGAAATCAATCTTTGGCATTGAGCGTCCTAAAAAAGTGACTTGATGGAAATTACACGTAGAATATGGTAGATAAATCTACAATATTCTAACCCTTATGTTTGCTTCCTAATAGTCCAACAATCTGTTCATACTAACATTTTGAAACCACAGACACTTTCATGAATGCAGCCATTTATGAAAAATAAAACGAACGATTTACACATGACTTCATTCTGCTCATGTTTTTAGTAATTACATAGATTTTTCATCATGTATTATTTTTAATTTACACCCATAAATAAACAGATTTTTAATTCTCTCAACTTTAAAAGAAACAGCCGTCTGATTATACTCCACAGAGAAAATCAAGTGTGTTTTGTGCTCTTTAATGCTGAGTATCAGGAGTTAAACTGTTCCAGTTCCATCACTGATACCCTGTGTAGCAACAGACGTTGCTGATGTGACAGGACTCACCTGATAGAGAGCTCAAGCTCTGATTGGTCGGCTCAGTCACATGACCAGACAGACCACCCGCTCTTTGATGCACCTCATACTGAGTGGGAGGACACAAGGTCATAAATATTGTGCTGAGCGCCTCCCTTTTACTCAGGACACTCACGCACTGTCACTGCTTCACCTTTTATAGGGAAGAAACTTTGTTCTTCAACGATTCAGCTCAGCTTCAGTTTCAGCATCATTAGAAACAGTTTATTTAGTTTTACGTTTATAGGATTTGCTCCTGGTGTGCAGCTTAAGGTTCTGCATTAGTTGCATGGTTTGTGTGGACGAGAGCAGGCACAGCATGAACGGACGACCTGCTGATGCATTGCAGATAAACTGCAGATTCTGAGCTCCCCCTCCCTTCCACTTCCAGCCCAGACGCTCCATATGACATCACTGTTGTCTCCACCCTTACCCATCGCCTCACTGAACCTTGTCTGGGTGTGACACCTTCACTCTGACAGTGCTCACACTGGCATCCCTCCATAACCAGGCCTCTCATGACCCTCTTAGGGGCATATGACACTTTATATTTATATATATATACTTATATTGAAATGACACTTTATATTTATATATATATACTTATATCGATATGACACTTTCGTTGGTTTCCAGCTTCAGCAAGTTACATAATCACCTGCTGTAACCCATCTTCAGGTCGTTATGGCTGCAGAAACACGTCTTTTAACACTCTGTGAAACAGGTTGCTGATCATGGACATTGACATTACCATAGACACCTTTTATGCTCCTTTAATATGAAGAGAATGGTCACTCTCACAAGAAAACTGTGCCGGAGATACCACGGAGAACATGAGTGGAAATTAACCTTTAAAATGTTATGGAAATGCAGACTAATGACATAAAACACAGTAATGAACTGTTACTGACCTGTATAGGTTAAAGTCGTAACACTTAAGAGGACAGTACAATGGACCTTTTGTTTGACGGAAACCAGAAACACATCAATAGACAGAATTAGGAATGACTCAGATGATCCAGGTGAAACGGAGACTTAACAAGTAAATGTGAGTACAAATTAATAGAGGAAGGTCACACCCACAAACATGAGGAACATACACCAAAAAAAGTCTCTAAGCACATCAACCGAGTTAGAACAGCCTCTAGTCCAAACGTGAGCTAACAAAGGACTGATGGACTTCTGGTTTTTAACTCCCACCTCTGCTCGTGGATCCGTGGCACTGATTGGCTCTTGAGGTGAACAACTGTTAACAGAGACACATCCTCGAGTTAAAAGACAGATTTTTGTCTTTTAGAGAATGGATGTTATCTGGACAGATGTTAATCAGCGATTACCTGTATTGTATTTTTGCCCATTTCTGATTGGGAACAAGTCACTCGCTTTAATCTGCTCTTTAGACTCTTACTCGTTTTAAAGCAAATGAGGTGCGAGCTCTGTAAGATCATGTTGTTCGTTTCATCAGCGGCTATTGATGATAGGAATATCAATTTACTGCACAACATCAGTTAAGAGTAGCCTAATTGATTATCCTATCTTTGGAATGTGGGAGGAAGCTGGAGAACCAGGATAAAACCCACGAGGTTGGGATGAAACTGGGGGCTGTAAGGTGACCATAAACACTCGCACCTCAGTCCACTCTTCTCTCCTTTCCTTTCTATTGTGCTGTCCTAACTCTATGGGACATAACAAGTCCAGATAATGTTTTAATGGAAAACTTGGCTGATCTTCTTCATACACTTTTGAGATGGCATCAGTCCAGCATCAGTGCCAACCTTACAGTCGTGCTTCAAAATCCAGTGGAACGTTTCTTAGAAGCCTTTAAAAACTCAGAAACTAAGACCCATGTGTTTGGATGCACAAAAACCTTTGGCTGTGTAGAAGATTTGTAACATATGATTAAAGGTTTGTGGACCCCTGAACCCTGAATATTATATCCAAAACCATTAAGCATTAAGATTTATCATTCATTAAACTAAAGAGCACAAAACAAATGGGGGCTTTCTTGATGTATCATATTTTAATTAATAGTGATGAGCCCTATCTGTAGTTTAGCCATGTGCATCTAATTCAACCTTTGAGTGTTGGGTAAGTTTGCACCCTTCAACTTGGGAAGTGATGATACCAGGATGGGCTATGGGAGGAAAACGAGTAATGCTCTAGGAAACCCTGAAAGTAAAATGTGTAAGGCTCTGTGGGTGATGCAACATAATAAAACAGCTCGACGTCTATCAAACTACAATAAGATGTTATGTGCTGTTTTTCTGCAGATGTGTTTTGTGATTTCGATCATGGTGCTGAGTCACTAATAGAGAGACAGGACCAGACATAATAAATAAAATGGAATGAGGCACTGAGAGAGAGAGAGAGAGAGAGAGAGAGAGAGAGAGAGAGACAGAGAGAGACAGAGAACAGCAGAGATGTGACTGGTGTTTCAGGGTATTCATGGTTGGTTGGATCGGGGTAACCTCCCTCCCCACATCTCATGCTCAGACTTTTGTCCTTCAGCCTCCATCTTCATTCCTGCATTTAACCAAACTGCATTCTCACCTCACACAGCCATAACCTGATTATTAAAGATAAAGATCCGATGAATGTCATGCTCCAGGTGTGTTTATCCAGGTTCACAGCATCCAGGTCAGTTTACGGAAAAGGAAATAAAGTGGATATTAAAATGCACTCAATATAAAACTATGCAAATGTACTTTAGATCATCAAATGCTCACATTTAACTGAATGAAAAATAGTTCCTAGTGTGGGTCTGACGCTGAGACCCAGGCACTCATCCACGTTTACCACAAGTTTGCACCGTTAACGCGAAGCAGGTTGTTAATCTAATGTTGACCAGACATTACTATAATCACACAGCATTTTAATGTTAGTTTAAGGTAAATATAAATGATAAGATATGTATGAATGATATATAAATGCATCAAGAGAACTGCAACACACATCAGTCCCTGCAGGAAAAAACAAAGCTGTGGTTCTTTAGTTATAAGCACATATTAACCATCTCATATACTGCAGAAACAAAACCTAAACACCTCTCTGGCTGCACACAACCAAGAGAGACTGAGTTTCAGTTTTGGTGAGACAAACCCTAATGTGGTTCCACCTCATAAAAACAGTAAATGTGAAGTAAATTATTATTCATGAAAATGAAGAAAATTTGAAAAATATGTAATTAAAATATTGACGTATATAATATTTATAGCAGTAAATGTACATATGCTAAAAAAAAAATTATTTGGCCTGCTGAAAAAAATTCAGAAAATTCAGGTAAAAAAACAAATTTATGAAAATTTAGTTTAAAAAAATCTTAAGAAAATTCAGTTAAGTAATTAATCTCAAGAAAATTAAAGTTAAAAGAAATTCAGATTGAAAAACTCAAAGAAAATTCAGGCCAAAGGAAAAAAGAGATTAAAAAATTTGTTTAAAAAAATCTTTGAAAAATTCAGTTAAGTAATTAATCTAAAAAAAGTAAAGTTAAAAAATTCAGATTGAAAAATTTGGATTAGGAAAAAAATCAACTTAAGTAAATTCAGGTTGAAAAAAATAGGTTGAAAAGTTGAGCTTAAAACATTTTAGTTTAAAAAACTTCAGCTTGAAGAAATCTTGAAAATATTCTTGTTGAAAGACTCAGGGGGATTCAGAAAGATTGAGACTTGTTTCCCCAAAAAATAAATCTGTATTGCATATCACCTTTATTGACTTGAATTTTCTTACAACTTGAATTATTTTTATCTGAAATTTTGGTTACCTGAATTTTTTACAATTGAAATTTCAAGACCTGAAATACAAATATCTAATATTTCACACTGAAAGTTTTCATTAACACCAAATTTCATACACTTTTTTCAAGCATCATGTATTCGGGTTCAGGCTCTGGTGACATTAACTTACAGTAATTTAATGTGGGACTGTGGTCCAGTTTAAGGTCCAGTTAAGGTCCAGACTGTATGGAGTAGAACACGACTTTACTAAATGTCTCATAATTCACAGCACAGATCCTGCAGAAAACGTCCAACTGGTTATTTGCAAGATTCCTGGATTTCCATTAATTGTTAGCCACATTATGTTTCAGCAGCATTTGCTCTTGAAGGTAAAACCCTCATAACGTTTCATGCTGGCTGAGCTGCTCCCTTAAGCTGGACCTGCAGAGGTCTCTTTCTCCATCACACACTCTGTTTGTTAACTGAATTAAATATGGAAGTCATTCAGCAGCTCTGGGGCAAACGGGAGAATAAAACACATCTTTGTGTGACTGCAGGTTTCAGCGTTTGTGTTTCTCAGTGCTGAAGCAGATTAGCTCACGGCTCTCACCTTTCTGCTGAGTCATTGCATCACTGCAAGCTATTTAAACCCAGCTCAAGAACACGCCAACACCCAGAGGGGCGCGGGCACCACCCTGGGATTTAAACCACCATGCTAAGCTACGCTAGGCTAATCGAGGATGTAAGTCTTAAATGCAATGGCCTGTTCATGTTCAGAAAAGGCTCTCTGATTATACAGAGCAGGCAGAATGCACAGGTTCTATCAGCATCGTTATTAACCCAAATACATGCTGGATCAGCCCAGAATCTGCTGCCTTAGAAGCCCTGGGTTTAAGCAATGGCTAATAAAATGTACACACCCAAATCTAAGCAGTTACACTGGGCTTTTGTATATGCATTTTGGAACCACAGTTTGCACATGAAGTCTCTTATAAAAGGACCTAAATCTGATTAAGGTAAACATCAAAATTTAACTGTAAACAGTGTAGATATTGGAAATAAGGCCGATGTACTTTCAATTCAAAGTTTTAAAAGACTTTAGAGTGAAGCTCTGTAAAATACAAACGTTTTCCATAAAAGGAAAGTACAAGGCAAAGTGGCTGGAGTTCAATTGTGTTTTAGATGGAAGTTTTATAGGTTTGAAGACAGAAATAAATAATTTTCTTCCACCATCACTGCTTTCTTGTTTGCTAAAATTTTCAGAATACTTGTTTTGATATGAATCCTCTGAGTGGGTTTAAAAAAATAAGAGAAAAAACTGCCAAGTCAAAATGTGTCTCACACCATGTATCATACAGCCTACGTAAGGAAACTATGAGAATTTAACAACATTCTTATGAACTTCTTAGTGTTTGTCTTAAGATTATTCACAAGTTTTTTTCTTAAGAAACCTTTTATGAATCTGCCCCTGGTTCTTAGGTTCGTATAAAGCCTCTGATGATCTGATGGCTTTGGGTCCTGTGGGTTCTAATGTTTTATGTGTCACGACAAGGGTCTTCTTCGTCGTGGCATACGGTCTCCGCGCTGCTGGAGGAGGGATCATTGCCCTCTAGCGGCGCGGCGCTACAGCGCATTAGTAATTAAGTTCAGCTGTTATGAATGCTATAAAGAGTCTTGAGAGGAGGCAGAGTGCGAGCGGCATTGTTTGGCTTACACCGGCCACGTTGGGACGGCGCGCCGCTCGTACTCTGGTTCCTTGGTGGTGGCGCGCTGTGGTGGAGCTGGTGATGCACTGGGGTATGGTCTGATTTCCATGTGTGTTTCCCGTCCTAGGTGTTGTAAGGCGAGGCATGTCCCGGCCCCGAGTTCCAAACGCAGGGAAGAAGGTACCACCTGGAGCTCCGAGGTATGTTAGTCCACATAGATAGTGTAGGGACATACCAGATGCCTCAGTGTCCGGGAGGCACCAGGCTCTGGTTGGACAGCTGGTGGGAATCATCGGTTGGGTCCCCTCGCACATCCACGCGGGACATGGCCAGTGGCATCGACTGGTTGGGCGCCTGGAAAGGCGCCCCTAAAACACCTAGAGGGTTGTTTCCAGCAGCACCAGTCCACCGTAGAGCGGTGTCCTCCTGCCTGGGGCTACCCGGGGCTTCCCCGGATCGGCCTGGTTAGGGGACGTGCTCTCGGTTCTCCAGTGCATCCCAGTTCGCACCGGTCCCTGGGGGTCAGCCGGTTTGGCTGTGTTTTGTGTTTTGTCTGGTTTTGGTTTGTTTATGTTTATTAATAAAGCACTTTTATTGGTTTCACTGTCCTGCATGTGGGTCTTTTTGTGTTAAATCCCCCGGACGTGACATTATGCTCTTAACATTTATGGACTTTAAAATGGCTAAATTATTCAAAAATTACGTTTGTTTTCTTGTGTTTTGTTTTGTTTTGCTCGTTATAAACAGTTTCACATAACAATGAAAATGTACAACAACCAGTTTCTCTTTAAGTGCATCTGATGTTCTATCACTCATTAAAGCAATAAATCACAATTCTGTCCTCCTCACACACACACACACACACAAACACACACACACACACCCACACACACACACACACTGCCACACTGCCACAGTCCCTCAGGCTCGTGTTTTGGCCTATGTGAGACCAAACCATGAGAGTACAGATTCGAACCCTACAGAGAATGTGATCTCAAATATAACAAATGGATACCACATTCCAGCTACTCCTCAGCTGTTTGATCCCTTGACCATTGATTAGAAAGACACAGAGTTTGCAGTTTTGGATTTGGCCCTTTTTGCTCAGGAGTCTGTTCTTGCAGATTATTGCATAAAGCTTTGTATTGTACCTTATAATGGCAATATACAGTATCTCACAAAAGTGAGTACACCTCACATTTCTGCAGATATTTTATTATATGTGTGCATGGGACAACACTATAGAAATTAAACTTTGACCTAGTAATTTAACTTAGTCAGTGTACAGCTTGTACAGCAGTATAGATTTACTGTCTTTTGAAAATAACACACAGCTATTAATGTCTAAATAGCTGGCACACAAAGGAGAGTACAGCCCACAGTGAACATGTTAAAATTGTGCCCAAAGTGTCAATATTTTGTGTGACTCTGACCATCATTATTATCTAGCACTAACATAACCCTCTTGTGCATGGAATTCACCAGAGCTGCACAGATTACTGCTGGAATCCTTCTCCACTCCTCCATGATGACATCAAGGAGCTGGTGGATGTTAGACTCCTTACACTCTTCCACCTTCCACTTGAGGATTCCCCACAGGAGCTCAATTGAGTTTAGGTCTGGAGACATGCATTATTATTGCCAAAGGTATTTGCTCACCTATCCAAATAACTGAATTCAGGTGTTCAAATCAGTTCCATGGTCATATGTGTATTAAATCAGGCATCTAGACATGCAGACTGCTTCTAGAAACATTTGTGACAGAATGGGTCGCCCCCAGGAGCTCACTGAATTCCAATATGGTCCAGTAATAGGATGCCACCTGTGCAACAAGTCCATTCATAGTTTCCTCGCTACTAAATATTCCACAGTCAACTGTCAGTGGTATTATAACAGTGGAAGTGACAGCAACTCAGCGATGAAGTGGTAAGCCACATAAAATAAATAAATGGTCACAATCCCTACAGATCTTGTAACTTCATTAGCTCAAGAACAGTGCATAGAGCGCTTGATGGAATGAGTTTCTTTGGCTGAGCAGCTGCATCCAAACCATACCTCACCAAGTGTAAAGCAAAGTTTTGGCTGTAGTGGTGTAAAGCACACTGCCAGTGGACTCCAGAGCAGTGGAGACATGTTCTTTGGAGTGATGAATCAGGCTTTTATATCTGGCAATCTGTTGGGTTTGGTTGTTGCCAGGAGAGCAGTAATTGTCTGCATTGTCCCAAGTATAAGGTTTGGTGGAGGGGTGATTATGATGTGGGCTGTTTTTTAGGAGTTGGGCTCGGTCCCTTAGTTCTAGTGAAAGGGCCTCTTAATGATTATAGCTTACCAAGAGATTTTGGATGACTTCATGCTCCCAACTTTGTGGGAACAGTTTGTGGAAGAGCCCCTTCCTGTTCCAATATGACTGTGCACCAGTGCACAAAATGTCCATAAATACATGGATGAGCGAGCTTGGTGTGGAAGAACTTCACTGACCTGTGTCCTGAATCCTGACCTCAACCTGATAGAACACCTTTGGGATTAATTAGAGTGGAGACTGCAAGCCAGACCTTCTCATCCAACATCAGTGTCTGACCTCACAAATGTGCTTCTGGAAATATGGTCAAATATTCCCATAAACACACTCCTAAACCTTGTAGAAAGCCTTCCCAGAAAGGTTGAAGCTGTTATAGCTGCAAATGGTTGGCTGACATCATAGTAAACCCTATGAATTAATAACTCAATTTCATATGCGTGTGAAGGCAGATGAACAAATACTTTTGGCAATATAGTGTAACTAACGTGTCCATGGTCCATAACAGCATAACATGCTTCGATCCATGATCCAGTTTTGTTACTCAATATTTTGACTGTATTTTACACCAAGGCATTGTGTAGTAAATCACTGAAATGAACAATGTAAAGGAGCGTTAGTAAAACTGTCAAACTGAGTGCTGCAGCACTGCTCTCAAAACATAAATCAAAATCAAAAAAACAAATTGCAGTTCAATAACAAGTTGCTCCTGTGAATACGTAATGTTGGTAGTGAGAGCCAGATTGAATGGTCAAAATTTGAATGGCTATATAGTGAAATGCAAAATCCTGGCTTTATTTATAGATGCATGTTTACCTGCACTCCAGGTAATGAAATAGCTTGAATGAAATAGCTGCAGCTAATACTAATTAGTTTTTATGACATTCTTGCTATATTTATATATTATATTTAATATTTAGTAGAACTGGATAAACACAATGAATTATAACATATTTTAATGCAATGTCTTTTGAGTGTGTTGTTTTTATTATTTGATGCCTCTGTCTCCAGTAATCCACAAACTTAGTAATGTGGCCCATCAGGAGAAATGAGTTTGACGCCATATCCTACTGTCCTCAAGTAGAGGGGATTCATGCCAACATTGTTAGAGCACTCCGGGAGAAGAGCCCGCTCTAGTAATTACAGAACTGGTCTGGCTATGACCTGCAGAACATGAACCTGTGATTAATAGGTGGTTACTGATGACATATCAGTACTATTATTAAAAATACACTGGCAGGCCAGCACCAAGCCCCCAGGTGCTCAAAATACATCCCCTGCTTCCCCAAAGTTAATGTTAAAAACACTTCTGTTTCGTTCATAATTATTACAGTAAGAGATGTCTAATGTTTTTCATTACACCAAATGCAGACTGGCATTGCAAGAAATTATATGGAATATCAGGAACACGCACTGTTTCATAGGTTCCTATTAAATACAATAAACTGTATATAGTTGTCTGATCATAATTATGACCTATAATTATACGCTCTCTGTCCATTATATAAGGGTTGTTTGCCTATAGTATACATATTATCCATATTACATACAGGATCACTTTGTAGTTTGATGCACTTTGTAGCAGTCTGTTTCTCTGCATACTTATCCTCCTTTGATTATGTTCTTCAGTAGTCAGGACCCCCACAGATCAGGTACTATTAGGGTGGTGGATCATTCTCAGCACGGTTACAGGTCATAACTTCCCCATACCAAAACGTCCTCGGGTCGAAACGTCCCTGGTTGCTATTATATATTCTCTACCATGTCTACACATCGGGGAGTAACGTATAAAATATACAGATATATAAAAATCTTCCTTTTTCAAAAAGCAAATGAAGGACTGAACAAAATTTGTTGTTCTAACTTTTATTTGTGCGAAACAGAAATCAAACTGATAAAACGCCTGATGGAAGCAATTGGCTTATCAACTTACTGTTTACCCATGCCAACTTTGATCGTAAATTACTTGTTACCACACACTAGGTAAGGTGCACAAGGCATTCACGTCCATACGCATAAAGTGTGCCTATATAGGGAGCATGAGTGCATTTAGAACCTTTTAATGTCCTAAAAATCCTATGTTGACTCTTAATTTACTTACTACGGTACATGAAGTGCACTAGGCCGGTTACAGCAGCCTGCACAGTGCACACATCTAGTGAGCAAGCACGGATTTTGATGTGAACCTAGGACACTGACGAAATTAGCTGAACAAAAATACACACCTAGTGCACTAATTAACTTGCATAATGTTACCATATCTTGGTGAGTGTGCCTAAGTAGGAGACAGGATAACATTTAGAAACTGAACATTTCACCTACAAGCCTACTATTAGGCTTAAATAACTTAAATAACAAGGTCATTTGGTAGGTTTATTTTACTTATGAACTATACATAGCACCCTGGGAAAAACCCCATAGCGGCCCAAGGACGTTTTGACCATGACCAGAGGAAGTTTTGACCTATATGAAGCGGGGACATTTTGGCTTTGGGACGTTTTTACCGGATACCCTCAGCACTGCAGTGATAGTGATATGGTGTGTTAGTGTGTTGTGTTGGTACAGTAATTCTCAGCAGTGACCTTTAGCACAGACCAATGGAATATAGACACACGGCTTGAATTGGTTTATTACAAAAATGCAAGACAAATAAATTTTACTCTAATGGCAAACCATACAAAAACATACAGCTCTGTATTACAGTTGGGTCCGCTGCATAAAAAGATGAGATAACAACAGCGGTTAAAAACAGAAGGTAATGATATGGGCATGACCCATAATAGTGCCAAAAACAACCCATTTGCTGCAAGAAAAGGATGGAGAGAAAAGAAAAGAAAAGAAACAACAACAATTCACAAAATAGTGAAGGGAACAGAGGAACTATTAAAAACCACTTAAACACAAAAAGAGTATCACGCATTTTCTTTTGCTTTCCACTCTCTCTTTCTATGGCAAGCACCAATCTGAGTCTATGACCAGTGTAGTCTGTGCTTGATACCTGATAACTAATCTTCGGATGAATTCAATCAGTCAATGGCTTTACAGGCAAGTAGCTCCTATTCGGCCTCAGTTGAAATAGTTAAGCCAAAGGTCACCCTATAATATGACACTGAACTGGAAAGGAATAAAAACAGAGCTGCAATGATGAACCACAGAACTGATTGAGTACACGTGTACACCTTCCAGTAACGCTTTGGTGATGCTCGTTTGAACTTTGAACACTTGTTAAATATATTTCTGCTTCATAAATAAAATTTGGAAAAGCTGTATGATGTATGAGAAAAAAAAGCATGACACTGCAAACTTTCAATCAAGCAAGGCTCATTGTGTTCCCATGTAATTCCAAATTCCTATTTCCTTAGTGCTTTTTGTTCTACTAATAGAGCAATGCTTGTTGAAACATGACATTTCCTGATTAGTCATCAAGTTAAAGTTATGTCAAACTAATCATTCACACAAGTTAGTTTTTATGACATTTTTACACATATACACACATTTGAGAAGTAGGTATTTTAAGGAGTATATACTCAATATAATTATCATGCACTCACATTACTGATTGATATGAAGTCACCAATCCCAAATGCATTCAGGTTGTTGCTACGCTATTTGCAGTTCTGCATTAAACCATTTGGATTTCTGAATTGGACAAACTGACAAGTAACTTTTCAGAACCTTTTCTTTTTAATTATTACCACATGAAAGGAAGAACAGTCCTAGAGAACTGAGCAGAACAAATGAAATGAAGTCAGAATGTGCACATGGAGACCATGGAATGAAGAAAAATATCGTCCAAGAACGCTAGTCTATAGGGCAGATCAGAACACACAACCAATTCTGCAAATATCAACTCAACCAATATTTAAAGTTGAACCAATAAATACACATTCCCGTGTGTGTGTGTGTGTATATGGGTGTGTATGTATGTATGTATGTGTGTATGTGTATATATA
>JAVSBU010341574.1:0-10580 GCA_033118015.1 Loricariichthys derbyi | reverse complement strand
TGCCGGCCAGTTTGCTCCACCCCTTTGCACCACAAAAACAACCGGAACTACCGCAAACTTCGGTCTATGTACTACCCACTGAGTAAACCAGCTATGTGTAAATCAGCCCTAAGTCAAGTCTTATGTGTGTTGCATGCGAGTCCGAGTCAAGTCTTACTTAAGTCTCTGGCCTGTGCATCTGAGTTGAGTCATGTCCCGGCAGTGTGATTTCAAGTTTCAAGTCTATGGAGTGCGATAGTGGTGTGTCCGAGTGGAGTCTTAAGTCTCTGGCATGCCAAGTTGAGTCTTATGTCTGACCTGCGAGTCAAAGTCATTTCAAACATTTTTAGCATTTAAGTCATTTAGCACAGGGTTTCTCAACCTGGGGTCCACATCAGATGCGCTAAGATTCAAAGATTGCGCATCTTAGAATGTGCACTTATGACAGAATGAGCGAGAGAGAGAGAGGCGGTGCTTGCTTGTGGAAGTGTATTGTAGAGCATGATTGGTTAACTCAGCAAAATAAGCCAATCAGCTTTCAGTCAAAGTTGTGAGTTCAGTCAGTGCAAAGAGAGAGAGAGAGAGTGTCCCAAAAACATAAATACAAAACCCACTTCACCTCAAATTACATGAAACAGTATCCTTACCTAATAAGGGTAAAAAATAATGACAGTTTAGTGAGACTTCAGTATTACCGGATTGAATGATTGTAAAAGGCATGTGGAGGTGAGCAGGGTCATTTCATGTGCATTAGGTCTATATTTAGGTCTAAAACAGGCTGTCATGAAAAGATCCAACTTATTGAAGATTTACACAAACCAACAATATAGGAATAAGAAGTTTACAAATATATAATATAATAGAATAATACAATTTCTTGAATTTCCTACGGGATGAATAAAGGCACAGGGAAAGCTGCTCTAATAGAGCTCAGTTCTTTTCACCAGAAACGCAGAGTCTCACCGAGGTGACCACAGCACAGGTGGATTTCACATCTTTTGTTGTTGAACATAATAAATAAAAGTAATGACAAGTCAATACAAATTTTGAGATGTGCTTCATTGTAATTAATTAAAAAATGTCATGGCATAAATCAAAAAGTTATAAATGGAATAACATAAAATGGCATAATACTGTGGGTTTATTATTATTGTTGTTGTTGTTGTTGTTATTGTTATTATTATATAGCACTGTTCTCACACACTAGGTTGCTTTATAAATATAAATAAACCATTATTATTTTTCACAGGTCACATTACAAAGTGCTTAGATATCATTCCAAAATTCTACTGTAAAATATAATAATTATTATTGTATTTTAATACTGCATAAATATTTATAATTAGTCCTGGTCCTGTCAGCTTGACTGAACTAGTTACAGTCACCCCTTTCCATACTGAGAGAAGCACAAGGGACTTGGAAGTACTGACCAAACTACACTTCCCATCATGCACCTCTGTCACCTTAAGGCATTTTGGGAATGAATCCAGACTGCAGCCCTGCCTTTAAAAGGTAAGCACGTGATAATAAGCCTTTAAAATAATGTTTAGCTGTTTAAAAGTGACTTTTGTTGCTCTGTAGTTGAATCATTTTGGTAGTCCTATCATAGTAGACAGTACAGTCATGCAGTTAATCCATCACAGCTGTAGCTACACCAGACAACATATAGACTTCATATCTACCTACAACTTAAGGTACTACATAACTAATGCCACTCAGGGTCTAATCTGAATTTTTGATTGTTTCTTCTATAACTTTTAACATATGTTTAAAAAAACAACAAACAACCATGCCACAAGAATCATTATTTTAATTCCAATCTTCTGGCATTAAGAAATAATTTTTAAAAAGAAAGAAATATAATTGTTTTGGTCAGTCACAACTGCTTTTTTTTTTAGATCAAGTAGAGGAACAAATTATGAAATCAGACAATTCCAAGGAAAAAAACAAGGAGTCACTTAACAGTTTGCAGTAATAAAACAAACGCCTGGAGCAGATCACATTTAGTAATTATAAATCAGTTTTAAGAGTGCTCCCACCTTGGAGAGATATTGCACAAAGCAGATTGACATGAATTATGTTCCCAACACAAGAGATGTCATTTGAAACAGATTATAAATCTTCTTTTGGAAGGTAAATTATCACAGAATGTCGCAAAGGATGTTGGTTGTTCCCAGTCTGCTGTGTCTAAAATCTGGATCAAGTACAAACAAAATGGGAAGATTGTAAAAGGGAAGCATGCTGCTAGATCAAGGAAGACATCAAAGCATCAAGATCAAGAGCACTTAAAGTAATATGTCTTAAAAACAGAAAATGTACAACAAAACAAACAAAAACGAGTGGGTGGAAAGTGGACTCAATGTAGAAATGGGATTTACATACAAAAAAAGCTAAATGAAAGCCATCATTAACACCTAAACAGATTGGATTTTGTGATAGACCAACACAAAGTAACATGTACAGTATCGGTCAAAAGTTTGGACACACTTCTAATTCAGTGGTTTTACATTATATTAAAATCTTCTGCATTGTAGATTAATACTAAAGTCACCAAAACTATGAAGAAATACATATGAAATATTTATTAAACAAATCAGAATATGTTTTATATTTTAGATTTATTTTTTAAAGTAGCTCCTCTTGATTAGATGACAGATTTGGTATTTTCTCCCTCAGCTTTATGAGGTTTCACCTGGAATGGCTTTCAGTTACCAGCTGTACCTCATTAACAGTTAATTTGTTGAATTTCTTGTCCTCTTAATGTGTTTGAGCCCATCAGTTGTGTTATGAAGATCTAGAGTTCCTATACAGTGAATAGCTCTATTTGATTAATGTTCTAATCCATATTATCTAAGGAAGGAAAAAGCCACAGTCCATTAATACTTTGAGAAATGAAGGTCAGTCAATCCCAAACATTTCAACAACTTTGAAAGTAACCTCAAATGCTGTCTCAAAGACCACCAAATGTTATGATGAAACTGGTTCTTATCAGGACTGCCCCAGGAAAGGAAGACCAATAGTTAGCTCTGTTACACAGGATAAACAGAAACTGGTTAGCCATGAAGTACTATGTACAGAATCGCATCACAACTCTGCAGAGACAGGTTGAGGTCTTGGTCGGACTTGTCATGTTTAACATGTGTTTTATTTTATTTTGTTATAAGAAGCTTTTTTTAAAATTTCAACATTATATATAATTCAAAATGATAAGATGCTGAATATAGTGAGCATTGTACTTCCTTGTTGACTATTCTGGCTATGAGGACAGTGTTGTGTCGGCAGCTGCTGAATGTAACTAATAAAGTATCTTGTACTCTAACTTAGTTACTTTTAAAATCAAGTAATCAGTAAAGTAATTACCGTATTTTCCTGACTATAAAGCGCAGCGGATTATAAAGCACAGTATCAATGAATGGATCTAATTCCATATATAAGGTACATCGGATGAAGATGCATTCAGAGAAACAAAACAGTCAATAAGTCAAACTGTATTCAACTCATTCACATTAACTCTAAACATTGTTCAGTTATAAGATAAAAAAACAAAACAACACACTCACTATTTCAGTTCATTCCTCTTCCACAAATCCATTAAATTCTTCATCCTCAGTGTCTGAGGTAAATAGTTGGGTGATTTCAGCATCATGTTCAGATCTCTCTCATTATCAGAGTCAGTCTCATTGCTGTTACTTATTTGTTTAGTGATTATTCCGACCTTCGTGAAAGTTCAAATAGAGGTGAATAGAGACTGTAGAGACACTTCTACCTGCTGTTCAATAATCCACTGCTCAAGTTTGTCCTCTAACTGTGGCCATCACGCTTTGTTCCCTCGGAAACTCTGTTTGGTTTTAATTTCAATCTGTAGAATAAAAAGCTTGAGCAGTTTCTCCCCTAACATTACTTTGCAGCCAGGTCCAGTAAAACAGCGTTTAGACGCTCATTAAAACTCTCAGTGTAGAGTAACTGAGATTTCTCCAAGTGCAGATAGCGTGACCGCGGTAACTGTTTGGTCTTCTTTACTTGGTGCAGATCTTCTTCTTGCTTCCTCCACTTACACACCATTGATTCATTAATGTTGAATTCTCTATTCTTCTCTATTCCCGTGTTCTACTGCATACCTGATAGCCTTGAGTTTGAAATCCACTTTGTAAGCATGTCTCTTAACATGCAACATTTTGGGGTCCTGACAAACACACCATAATATTATGTTGCAGCACATTATGTATTACTCCTGACTACGGTAACCATAGTGTTCCAAAAATACATCAAGCACTTCGGCTTCTTTGCTTACCAAAGCTATTCTAAAACATTTTGACAGATTTTTGAGCACCGTGTAACCACATAAAATCGGTCAGTAAGCACAACCAGAATCCATACATAAGGCGCACCGGATTTTATGGAGAACTGTCGATTTTTAAACAAATTAAAAGGATTTTAAGTGCACCTTATAGTCATAAAAATATGGAAGAAATGTGTGTGTGTGTGTGTGTGTGTGTGTGTGTGTGTGTGTGTGTGTGTGTGTATACACATTATTCAGTCCGTTTCCCGTGCTACACTTAGTATTTAGAAAATGTTGTATAACATGTAACGTCTCGCAACGTTGACAGGATTTTAGTGTATTCTTGCGTTTAATATTTATGTGTTTTAGCCAACTAAACAAGTTCCAGTGGTTAAAGCTTTTTCGCTCAGAGTCTGTCTGTATGGGACTAAAATAATCAGACCATTGAATTTGTGAAAACAGTAAATTATGGGTATGTAACTTTATTGGGACAGCAAACAGACGGATAATATGGACGTGAATAACAAAAGTTTCACCTATAAAAGATGGATATTCCACAAGTCTTCGGGTTGATGTAATCTTGTCCAAACAGGTATTTCCATTTACAGTATAGTGTATAATGTATTTCCATTCCCAGTAATTGGCAGATGCACTTATCAAGAGTTTATAAACCCACATCTGTGTCTATCAAGCATAACATTATGAGCACCTCCTTATTTCTACACTCCTGGTCTATTTTATCAGCTCCACTTACTATATAGCTGTACTTTGTACTTCTACAATTAGAGACTGCAGTCCATATTTTGCTCTGCATTATTTGCTAGCCTCCTTTCAGCCCTGTAATTCAGTGGTTCAGCACACAGGACCAGCACAGATCAGGTACTATTACTAGTACTATTGTTTTTTGCAAATATACACTAATTTCAAATTTGATGCCTGAAACACGTTCCGAAAAAGTTTAGGGTAATTAGGGCAATTTAGGGTTAGTAATGTAGGTGATTATGTAGGTGATTATGATATTGATTTGGTACAAAAGCAGAATCCAAGAAAGACTGAGATTTTGAAGAGCAGGAGATGGAAATGGAAAAGGAAATGTGTGAGAAAAATTATTGAAATGTTTAAAAACAATGTTCCTCAAAGAAAGATTGAAATCATAATCATATTTCAGTCATAACTTTTGCTGATTTGGTTTGTTTTGCATTATCTTGTTGATAAAGGTATGGATGTCCCTGTTAAAGTTCTCATTTTGAATTTATATGTTACTCTAAAATCTCAATATGCTTTTCTGCATAAATACTGCATCACACAAGTGTAAATGACCTTTAATAAGGGTTCTGACCAAACCCCATACCATAACAGACCCTGTCATTTGGACTTGGTACTGATTCAGTCTGGATGGTTCCTTTTTCTCTTTGGTCTGGAGCACATGGTGTCCATTTTTTCCTAAAAAGATCTGGAATACTGATTCATCTGGCCACAATCCACATTTCCACTCTATGATGGTCCATCCTAGATGATCTGAGTCCAGAGAAGTTAACAGAGCTTCTGGATATGATTAACATGTTCACATGATTAACAGGCTTCTTTTATGTACAGTAAAGTTTTAAGTGGCATTTGTGAATGTAACTCCATATTGTAGTTCTTGATAAAGTTTAGTTTGTTTGATAAACTAATCCCTTACCCATGTGGTTCTATCAGCTTTTGTTGAATGGCGGTTCTTGATGCAGTACTTTCATGCCTTTGGCCTTTACACACTTTAATTATTTAAGATTCCTTTGATTTTTTTATGTTATTATGCACTATAGAGGGAGGAATATGCAAATTCTTTACAATCTTTCTTTGAGGAACATTGTTTTTAAATATTTTAATAATTTTCTAACACATTTCCTTTGCCATTTCCATCTCCTGCTCTTTAAAGTCTCAGCCCTTCTTGGATTCTACTTTTGTACCAAATCATGAAATCACATCATTATATAGTTTTTAACCTTATTACTCAAACTAAATTGCCACCTTTTTTTGCCAAATTAAATTGCCAAAGTGTAACTTTTTTGGAACATGTTGCAGGCATCAAATTTGAAATGAGTCAATATTTGCCAAAAAAAAAAACCCCAAAAAAACACCAAAGTTTATCCATTTAAATATTACATATCTTGTCTTTGTAGTGTATTCAAATGAATGAGTTGAAAAGGATTTGCAAATTATCGTATTCTATTTTTATATTTTATCCAATGTACCAATTTCTTTGTAATTGGGGTTGTAATAAAGAGATTACATCATGAGAAATTGATGTAATCGTAATGAGAAATGAGAGCCTGGCATAAAAAATTCACACGCTATTTTGTTGGACCGCCTTTAGCTTTGATTACAGCTCACATTCTCTGTAACATCGTTTCCACAAGCTACTGCAATGTCACAACATTTATTTCTATCCAGAGTTGCATTAATTTTTCCCCAAAGATCTTGTATTGATGATGGGAGATTTGGACCCACTGCCTTCTCCAGAACATCCCAAAGTTTCTAAATGGGGTTCAGGTCTGGATTTTGTGGTGGCCAATCCATAACATGGTTCGGTATATTCAGGTATCAGCTCACCTTATTCTTTGGGCAGACCTAGACCTGACCTAGAACTGCAGCAGCGACCCCAGATCATAGCTCCGCTCCCACAGGCCTGTACGGTAGCACTAGGTATGATGGGTGCATAACTACAGCCACCTTTCTTCTTACACTGATGCCATCATTCTGAAACAGAGTAAATCTGGACTCATCAGACCACCTTCTTCCATTGCTCCAGAGTCCAATCTTTATGCTCCCTAGCAGATTGAAGCCATTTCTGCTAGTTAGTCTGTGTTTTTTTTTAAGGCTACACAGCTGTTTAGTCCCAATCCCTCAAGTTCCCTTCTCATTGTACATGTGGAAATGCTCTTACTTTCACTATTAAACATATCCCTGAATTCTACTGTTGTTTTTGCTATATGTAATCTAATGGTGGCCTAAGACTTTTGCACAGTATTGTATATTGTGCTGATCTTACAATCTAGCAGATGATGCTCAGTGACCCAACAGTGCCAGCATACTGCTGCTGGGAAATGAACCAACAACCTATACAATATATAGTCCTGTACTTAGACACAAAGTCAACAAATTCACTCGTTATAGAAGCAGGCATTTAATTTGACCCAAATTCTGTCACTTGTGTTTTGTTTTGAGTGCTAAGGCCTCAATGTTAGCTGGTCCTCCCCATACTGTCCCAAATACTTCTCGCTCAGTTCTGAGAGCCTCATCCAGAGTGAGTTCTCTTCCTGATATCACGACCTGTTTCACCGCTCTGATTACGGGTGCAGAACCCTTCGTAAACTGGCTCAGCCAGTGCTCGGCGTCCTCCAGAGCGTTTCCATCCTTCACTGGCAACACCTCATCAACCAGTCCAATGTGCCTCCCCAAGTCGGGATCAACTTTCTTGGCGCTGCTTAGCAGTTTTAGGGCATTTTGACTGCCGACGATTCGCACAAGCCTTGCAGCTCCGCCCCATCCAGGTACTAATCCCATGTGTTTATGGACAAACTGGATCGCGGCATCAGACGTCATCAACCTGCCAGCAGAAACAATCTCAATTAGGTGTGTTAGAACGCATGCCTAAATGTCACTGGTTGCAGGTTTCCATTCCAGCCACATTGGAAGTCCAAGATCAGATGACTGAACAAGTGGAATTAAGTTCAGCTGCTCCACCTTCTCCACTCCTATGGAACCTTTATGGACAATGTTGGTGACTGCTATTGTAAAGAAAAAAAATTACCTGAAGTCACAGGCAGTCGTGAGCTCTGCACCTCCACCCAAAGCTTTCCCTTCAACCAGAGCCACAGATATGAGAGGCAACCTAAAATGAGAGAGACATGTCAATTAGGATTTATTACTAACCACAAGCTTGTACTTCTAAACAAGACCAGGAGACAAGAAGCAGGAGACCAACCTGAGCAGCCTTGTTAAGGTATTCTGCATGAACAAGCACATCTTCATACCATCCTGAAACAAATAAATTAGCCTGCTGTCATGAGAGTGCTTTACAAAGGTGTGAACTTGAAACTCCAGAGACAGAATTTAGAGTCAAAATGGCAAAGGAATACACATCGAGCCAAGATAACTGTCTGAACTCCCTTACACACTCACTCCTTATTCACCAGGGTTATAATGATACACTCTACTCTCAATTTGATGTGTTTTACTGAGTTTGATTCCATTTTTGCATGATATTTTTTTTATTTCTGAAGCATAAACAACACAAAACAATTTTTATAAACAAAAAACCCCTTTGTGCCATGCAATTAAAAGAAATTACAACAAGCGCAAAGATGATCGGGCTATAAATACCTGTGGGTTGTGTGACGGTATTCATAGACTGAGAAGAGGTGGTACAGTCCAGTGAATATCTTATTCAATGTGTTGAAAATGGGTCACAAAGCAGATGTTAATGACTGGCAAAAAGGAGAGATTGCATTTGGGTGTGCCAAAGGTCATAGTGGAAACTAATTAGCTGAATGTGCATGCCATGTGTCTACCAGTAGTGGCAAAAATCCCAGTACAGTAATACCTCGCCACTTCATGCTTCAGCTATTGTGGCTTCACTCTTTCGCGGGTTTTTATAAGTTATTAATGGGAAAAATAATGGGTTTTCTACTGAATTTGATCTGTGTTAAATATATACATTTTATTAATTTTTACATGAAAAACTCCCAAAATGTATAAAAATATATTACAAATATTAATTCTAACTAATTATTAGGTATTACAGTGTTGTTGTTATTATTAGCTGTGTTTTATCATTTAACCAAACCACTGATGTAATGAGTGGAGCTTATTCTGGGTATTTAGGCACCGCGATTAGGCGCTCTTTATTGTCACCTAGCGGCGAGGTGCTCATGCACGCCTAATTGAGTTCAGCTGGGGTTTATAAAGGCTTCGTGGATTTTCGGTTATTGCGGGTGGTTCTGGAACGTATCTCCCGCGATAAATGAGGTATTACTGTATAGTGTTTTGAAGCTGGAGGAGGTACTGACATGTTCTGGGGGTGTTTTAATTATGCAGAAATGCGTCATTTGGTTGATATGACAGTAATATTTTTGGTTTTGGCACAAAACCAAATACATGCGGTCTGATGATGTGGCTCCAGGTAAAGTCATGTTTGGAGGCAATGAATTGGAAGAGGTGGAAAGCTACACGTACCTTGGGCAGGAGGTGAAAATGAGATGTGACTCGACAAAGGAAATCTCGCGAAGAATAAGATCAGGATGGAAGGATGTGCTGAAAGCGAAGCTGGATAAGGCCACTCGCGCCACCCTCTTCAATGGCACAGTCCTACTTGCAATGCTATATGCAAGTGAGACTTGGGCCACCATGAAGAGGGAAGAACAACGACTGCTAACAACGCAAAAGGCCATGGAACAATCAATGTTGGGAATTTCATTGTGAGATCCCATCCGGAAGGAGGAGATCAGACGAATGAGTGATGTGAAAAACGTGGTCGCAGAATACCAGGCCAAGCTTAGGTGGGCTGGCCATGTCGCATGGTTCACCAACCATCGGCAGTTGCCGAGTGGTATCTGCGTGAACGGAAGAGACCATTCGGAAGGCCTCCAATTAGATGGGAAATGAGATTAGAAAACGGATGGGAACCTTGTGGAGAAGATTGGCATGATCACGTGTGGAATGGAAGCAGTGTTGTGACCAGCAATGTCCACAGGACGTCTGATAGAACTCATCGGTCAAGGTATTCAAGGACAGTAAATTTGAACCACAACGCCTTCACTGAGCTGTTTTGTTTATTATGTTACCAAGGAACATTCCTATCCCTGTATTCCAAGATACAGTCCTTGTGTTCACAGGTCTGCAAATGTGACCGATTGGCATGAAGAACATTCACATATCTGGCCTGGCCCACAAAATCTGCAGATGTGAATCCTCTTAAATCTGTGGGACTACGTGGAACAATGAGTAAGATACCAGGGAGTCGAAAAAATCAGGCCGAACTGCACAATTCTTTGGGTTAAGGGCCTTACTAAAGGATCCAACAGTGGAATATTGGCAAGGTGGGATTTGAACCGTGGACCATCTGGTCCATGGTCCACCATCTCAACCACTAGGCTACCACAGTCCCACATTGTTGCACCCCCTGGTGTTCAAAAATGTCCATCACATGGCAAAATAAGCTGTATGACTGACATGCACATGAACGGGAAAGAAGAGTAGAGGTCGTTATTCAATGGCATTGTTGAGAGTGAGAAAATGCCAGCTGAATGGAGGAGAAGTGTGATGGTGCCCATTTTTAAGA
>JAVSBU010341564.1:0-10581 GCA_033118015.1 Loricariichthys derbyi | reverse complement strand
GTGTCCACGTAGGTGTGGTTGGTCGGACCGGTCCGCCGGCTGTAAAATCGGGTCCACTTCACCTTGAACGTGTCCTAGACTGTCCCCACGTGTCCTAACCTCATCGGCCTCCGGGGGTTTGTCTTTGGTTTTATTTTTGGGGCTTTATTTGCTACTTTGTTTACGTTCTTTTTTTGGTTCCCTTTATTTACGTTAAATAAAGCCTATCCTTATTCATGAAGCTGTCTGAGTTTGGGTCCTCTTTTTACACCTTGCCCCCAGTTTCATGACAATATATAGTTTGGCTGGAGCGGTGCTTGTCATTGCACCATCTGGGCTTTTTGGATGCCTGGTAACGCAGCAACATGTAACACCAGGTCACTCATGCCCATATCAGCTCCGCGCTGTGGCGTGCAGACAGATTGCTTCCATTGGTGTAGGGGATGGGTTTTTTGCAGTGCTTACTGCTTCATGCTAAGGCACCCGGTATTTGTAGTGCTCTGACATGAGGTATCGCTTGGTGCGCACCATTTTGGCGCTACAGTGTGAGGGAGTTAGGGATAGCAGGTAGCGCTATCCCTTTGTAGAGGGGTAGTGGGAGGGCTAAGCCTGAGGTACAGGAAGAACTGCCTCGATGCCACTCGATTCCTTCAGTTCCTTCTTCCTGCGCCCTCATGTGGTCGCTCAGAGGACAAGCGTAAATAAACCACTTGACTCCCCTGCGCCCTCCTGTGATTGCATGGAGGATGCCAAGAATAAATGAACCACAGAATCCGGACTCGACTCCCCTGTGCCCTTACATGGTCGTAAGTGGGCGTAAGTCAACAATGCAACTCTGTTTTTGATCCCTGCGTTGAGGTCGTCTCTGCACACCCTCCCTGCTAGTTCTACTGGTTTGGGGCTTGGACAGGTAAAGGTTTTTATTTTTATTCACCTATTTTCTTATTCATATATTTCTTTATATGATTGTTTTTGGGGATCTTGTTTTTGAGTCCGACTGTGTCAGCCCTTTTGTTTGCCCTTATATTTTAAATAAAATCTACTATTTTGTGAAGGTTTGTGGTTGGGTCCTTCCGTTTGTTCGTCCCCAATGACCCTGTAACAGGCTGACCTTTCTAACTATGCTGCTATTGTTAATGCTGCTAGTGTCTCATGCTGCACTTGATACAAATGTTTTCTGTTAATAACCTCGGTGCTCTTTACAATAACTAACTACATATTCTGTTTTCCCTCCAATTTTGTGTTCTGGTGTCAGACACTAAGATGCTCTTCCTCTCTGGCTCTATTCAGGCTATTCAGGCATTTTAGTTTCGTTTTTTCCTCATCATTGTCAACCTACGCTTGCTCAGCTGAGGCTGTAGATCTAGATATTTATAAAGCTGGTCCATTGGTCCCCACTGGTCCATTGAGGCAGAACAAACTGAGGAGAATAAGAGATGAAATGTTAAGACTTTGCCCGGATCCTGGTTGGCAATGACCTTGTCTCACGTGAGGTTTGCTTGCCCTGACAGATGGCGCTATTTAGAGCCGTGGAGGACGAGCGACAGCATGGGATCTTCTCAACTCCTGGTTTAAGTCGTTGTGTGATTATTTTGGATTTTGAATTAATCTTTAAGGTGTGTGCTGCATAGACCCTGTGCCCCTACTGGAAACTTCTGCCCAAATAGGTCCTTGTCTGGACCCTTAGCCTGTTGTCATACCAGCCCTGGAATGCTTCCTACCTCCATGTGCCCTGAACCACCTGTACCATCCTGTCGGCCTGTTGGTTGCCAGTCTCTATCTTTCTCTCACTATCACTCTGTAGCTGAATAAATACCTGTTGTCCCTTTATTCTTTATCTCCCATGTTCACTTTGCACGCCAGAGACGAGCTGTACATTTTTTTGTCTTTAGCAGAAGTCAGTGCTGAAGCTGCAGCACAGGAAGTTATGCAATGTGACACACCACTAATTCCTCATAGAGCAAAGAATAGAATAGGGAAGTGTCAGTAACGTTAAACATTACATCAACGACAGCCGAATGAAAACACACACGAGTGAATAAGTGAAACAAAACATAAGGGAAACTTAAATGATTTAGCTCTTACAATGAATTACATCACCTCCTAATAGCCAGGGACTAGTGGCTTATTTTAAAATTAATCTTAATATTTTCCATAAAAAAACCATGTACCTATGAACTCTTGTTAAATATGAAACAATTAAAATAAAATTGTGCCTGTTTAAGATTAATATAAAAGGCATACGCCCTTGGGTGTGTTCCCCAGAGATAGGACCCACTGACCAAGATAAAAAAATGTAAGCCAAAATGTGAAAAGATCAAAATAAAATAAAAATAAATACAGAGGGGTTAGAACGACTGTCTCACAGCTCCAGCGTCCCCGGTTCGATCCACACCTCAGACTTTCTCAATTTTGCTGGTGTGTGTGTGTGTGTGTGTGTGTGTGTGTGTGTTTGTGTGTGTGTGTGTGTGTGTCTATGCCCGGTGATGGTCGGTCTTCTGTTCTGGGTGTTGTTCCCTTGCCCTTCTCTGCACCCGATGCAGCCCCCCCGGGGGATGTGGTTTCCGGTTGAGTGTACATTCGGTGCAGCTGTTGATTGATTGGACGTTAAAACTGATTCTTAAATGTAACACTTCATTGTGTTTAAGAAAGGCGCTATATAAGTATAACTAATAATAATAATAATAATAGCAGCAATAAAAGGGCATGGATTATAGATTATGTACCAAAATAAATCTGATTTGATGCTAGTGGTAATTAAATAATAATAATAATAATAATAATAATAATAATAATAATAATAATAATAAAATACTATAATAAAGACATATTAAAGATGAATAAAGACATAATAATAATAATAATAATAATAATAATAATAATAATAATAATACATTGTTATTATAATTCTATTGCTAAATAATTATAATTTTATTATCACTATCACTAAATATGTAAATAAATAAATAATAAGTAAATACACTAAAACAATGTTAACAAAAAAATAAATGCATATTAATACATTTACTTTTACCACTATAAGTAGATAAATATATAAATTCATATTTAACACTTATAATAATACTAATATAATAATATTATAATAATAGCATTATAACAACAATTATACAATTATAATTATAATTATAATTATAATAATAAATAATGATAATTTTACTAGTTGCACTACCAATAAATAAAACAATTATAAAAAATCAACTACCATTCTAATAATAACTTGTTTTATTATTTATTTATTACATTTTATTGGCAATACTACTAAGAAAAGTAAATAAATAAATACATAATAATTATTATTTATAATAATAATAATAATAATAATAATAATAATAATAATAATAATAATAATTTTATTAGCAATACAAATAAATCCATAATAAGTAAATAAATACAATAATAACAATAAATAAATGCATTTTAATAATAATAAATTTAGTACTATTATTTTCCACTAAATCAAAAGTACAATATGACAATTTTTCCTACTCCTTTGGTATAGAATACTCTCTACATAATGTAACTTGTATTTTCTGTATATATTTAATGTTAAATGTACATTAATTACAAAATGAATTATTCTGTATTGTTGAACATTTACAGATTTCTCTATAGCTTTTATATTTTTCTCTATTATGATGTTTATTATGAGTAGTGTTCTGAAACTGTAGATATGTTTTATACTGATTCCCTATTAAATTCCTGTGTAATGACGATCCCAGTACATTTACAGCATCACACTCATTATCTGTGTATTAAAAAGCAGTAACTATCTCAGTTTAGTGTTTGGATCATGATATAAAGTGAGATAAAACCCAAAACCCAGTTCTGGGATCCCGTCTGTGTCTTTATTAAACTAAGAAATGCAGAGGCTTTATCTGTGCTGAAGGGTTATGTCACCAGGCGTACGTTTCTCATTCTGAGAGTGATTGTGTAAGGATCTCCTTCCCCCTCACCTCCTTCAGTTTCTCCACCTCCTGCTTCAGTGTCTCCAGCGTTACCTCCAGCTTCCTCCTCTGCTCCCTCTCTCGCTCCAGCTCCTGCAGAAACACACACACACGGTTACACAGTCGGGTTCACGTATGGATGGGAATTTTATAATCCTGTAAAGTATTACAGTGAAATTAGGACTAAAACTTAAAAAGTGTTCTAGAGTAATATCAGGAGTCTGTGATGTTAAAGTAAGTGTTGCTCAGTGTTTGTTCTGTAGAAGATAAACACAGCACCATGTTGTTTATACCATGCTCATTTGCTGGTTCTCCCTCCGGGTCTCAGCAAGCGCTTCCTCGGCTCCCTCAAGGGCATCATGGAGACAATCCAGCTGGAACAGCAACACGCCCTGGTGCCGCTCCACACTCTGTAACTCGGCCAAACACGCCTCGTAGTCCTCCTGCAGCTCCACCTGCACAAACCAGGTCCTCAGTAAACATAAAGATCTCACTCGGGTTTGATCCTCAGCTCTGATAACTGTGTCTGTGTGGACTTTGGAACTGTGAGCCTCTTTAAAAAAAAGCTGCCAATGGACTGAATACTCTAAATTTCAGTTTCCTTTTAAGACATCAACTCCACATTTTAGGGTCATCTCCTTGTTCTTAGGAGCTTAAATTACTGAGTCAACTTGTAGAGTTGGGTATCAAAACCTGGTTCTGATTCGGAACTGGTTCCAAAATTGTAAGAACTGGGTACAGGTTAAAAAAATCTAATTTCAATTCCACTTATCAGTTTAATTAACATTAAAGGAAGCAGCGTTTACATTGTTACTTATCTCCTACATTTATAAAACATTGTATCTATTTAAAGGCTACAATGTTACCTTTGTACTCATCAGTATTTTATTCCAGAAGGCTCGTTGAGCACCGAACGCAAATTTCTGAACACAGACCCCCAGAAACTCCACACTGTATAAGGCATTATCTGCATTAATGGAGCTGTATTGTACAGGTGCCCCCTGATTTATGATGGGAATCCATTCCAACAAATCCATCTTGAGTTACATTTATCATAAACCGAGGTATTTCATAGAGTCTGTATTGTATCACAGTGGAGTCGACCTTATAAAACATTAACCTAACAGTGGGTAAAAGCTGAAGAGATTCTAAACACCTGAGACTGGCCAGCTCACCATGCCACTCCACGTCACGCCCTACAATGGCCACCTCGCAACTGGCACACTGTGGTGATTAGCAGCAGATTTCAAACACCTGAGCCTTATTCGCTGCTCTCTTTAAGCTCACTTGAGCTTAAAATTACACGCCCCTTGCGTTCACCCGCTGATAATACGCTGCCGTTAAAGCTTTTATTAATACGCTATGTATTCCTCATGTTGCCTGTCTGTGGACCTGTACCGTCTCACCTCTCAACTTGCCCAGGACGCTACATGACCACGACTGGTGGCACGGCCACTCTGACGGCAGCCCAATCAGCGAAAATGTCCAGCAAGGTCGACAGGTAAAGCCCCTGCTGCAAAGAGGAGAAAGCTATGTAGGACCAGGAGGTCCGAGGTACTGGCAGGGTCCTTAGACAGAGTAGGGTCAGTGCTTCCCCAAGGGCGCTATCACCCATACCCGCACGCTTGTCCTCACCCGCCATGCACAGGTGCAGTTACTCACCCCTGGCGCTTAGGTCCTCACACTCTGGACGCCCGATCATCAGCTGTATGCTCCAATAAACAGTTAGAGAGCAAAGCATTAAACAGCACTGAGAGTGCTGAACAAATAACGAGTTCTAAGGAGGTCAATTACCGAGGTACCACAGTATTTATAAATAAGTTATCTTAGCTCAGGCTGCTTTAGCCTCACCTTTAGGTTTTTGCTGACTGTAGCTGCATCTCTTTGTGAAATCGATTTAAATAAATATGATTTAAATAAACAGCCTTAAATAATGCGTCCCTTTTAACTTTACTGGTTCTGTCTGCAGATAAACAGTAATTTTGCAAATTTACAGCAGCTCCAGAAACTTGTCAGTGCATAATGAGTTATGGAGTCGACTGAGACTAGAGGTTAATTATAAAACTATGTCTCGTACCCAAGAAAAGCAGGCCAGTGAGAAGACTAAAAAAAAAAGACAAGTCTAAGCTTTTTTGACAGTGCAGATATGAGAGGTGCAAAAAACACCCAGTGTGATGTGCAAACATTTCAATCTCGTAAGTCACAGAGCACTGAAATGGCTTTTCTCACCATTTGGTATTTCCTCTTGCTCTGCTCTTCTAAACACTTGCTTTTTAACACACAGGCTAAAAATACTCCATAATGGGAGCTTTTACTTAAGTAAGATCCATCAAAGTAAAGCATATGTTCAGTATATGAAGTGCGCAAAAAACTATTCTAATAAAAAGTTCATCACTGATAATGCAGGGCCA
Organism: Loricariichthys derbyi; assembly: GCA_033118015.1. Classification (NCBI taxonomy): domain Eukaryota; kingdom Metazoa; phylum Chordata; class Actinopteri; order Siluriformes; family Loricariidae; genus Loricariichthys; species Loricariichthys derbyi. Next base: position 4,226 of record JAVSBU010341564.1, on the reverse strand, counting down.
AAAAATCACATCTGTCATGCAAGGAACACAATCAGTTTCCTTCACTTGATAAAAAGGAGACTTTAACACTTTATGGTTTCAAATATTTTAAACAGTCTTAAATACATCAAAGGAAATAAAAACCTCTCATATACAGCTAATTCAGGTCTGAATGACAGAAAACCAGTACAAGCGAACCCTTGCGACACCTGCTGACAGAAAAGAGAATTGCAGTCTTGAAAGTTTTCACTTTCAAAACATTTTTTAAAAAAGATACAAAGGTAAAAAATGACTGTATTATGCAGTGCAGGACTGTACTAAACATTTTGGTGTTTAACAAATGTTAGCTTTTAAAATAAAACACTATGAGCAAAGGATCTAAACTACCATGTGACTACAGTAGTTAACATCATCGTCCTGTTCCTCAGTGTGTAATATGTTATATAGAGGGGCACCCCTGGTCAGGCCCACAACCAGTGAACAATCACCCCACGTGGGGACCTGCAGGGGGGCTTCAAGCTAAGGTTGAAGGATGAAGATGTAAACACATAGCCAGACAACAAAACCAGGGACTGGACCCGAGCCCAGTGACAGGACATGGAATCAAGAAACGATGGAGTCTCAAGAATTCTCCAGAGTGACAATAATATTGGATTATCTTCTTTTATTTCTAAATAATAAATGCAGTCCCTAACAAACTAAGGAACATGATAAAATGATTTCTACAACATGAAGCTCATTTAGAGGATGTGAGCACTTTGCTGTAGTCTGCACTCTCTGAAAAAGCAAGTTATGGTATTATAATCATCAGACCTCACAGGCTGCAGCAAACAAACCTATTAACATCTAAGATGAGTAGAAGATAAATATAAATACCATGGCTGTGTTTTCCACAGACTCGTCCTCGCTCTGCAAAAGGAAAGTGAGAAAAAAGGTTATAATTAATAGTGAAAATAATGATCTGTTAATCTCTGCCCTGTTTTAAGTTAAAGTCAAAAGCAAATTTATTTTACCCTGTGTCTTTCTCCAGAATCCATTCTGCTTGTCTTTGACCCTTTTGGGTTTCCGTAGACTCAAATCAAACTATTTGATCAGAGCGTATATATACTAATCTGTTTTTTTTTCTGTTCTAGCTTCCTTTGTTTATCCTCTGGTTCGATTCTCACACTCAGAGTGAAAACATGACTGGTTTCTATTACGTCATCATTTTTTATTTGTTTTAGGAGAAGTGGGGAATTTATCTGAAGCTGGTACATTTTCATTCTGGAAGCCTCCTCTCTCCCTGACCTCGATTTCTCCATGTACATTTAGAGACCTGATCTATCGTATAGGTTTCTGGGTCATGAGTTTAAGGATGTAGATGTGGCGACTAAAGGAAGCATCAATGGACAGTATTGTTTATTAGCAGTGTGTAATGCTGTAACTGAGCGTCACATCTCTGTTTGCTTTGCCCCGGTGGATTTTGGAAGGCTCTGTACTGCTCACTCTCAGAATGTTCTTCATAGGAAGAATTAACCTTGTTGCTTAACAGAAACGAGATAAGCCTTGGGTATGTGAGGGTGCATTTAATATTTCAACCTGTGCTTCCAGTTTTGTTTGCTGTGAATGTTGGCAGTCTATTTTATCTGATGGGGCACTTTGGCCTACATTTCACAACATGCACAGTCTCGGTCTGAGTTTCTGGAACAGCAGAAATGCTCAGGAGTTCAAGCAAAGCCTGACCACTGGACAGATAAAGAGCATAAATAGAAGGAAATACTCAGCATATTTTGGGTCTTTCATTTTAATGAGGTTTCTGCAGTTATCTGTTCAAAACGTGGCTGGTTGCCAGGTCTGTTTATTCTAAGCATCTTCAGGCTTATTTTCTATAAGCTTGATTACAAATATTAGTAACCTACTTGTGGGTTGTAGGTTTTGGGGCTTGTTTTTAAAGTGTACAGCTGTTTCCTGACCTACGATGGGGTTACGTTCTAAAAAACCGTAAACTGAGGAGTGTGGCTTAGATATACTATATATATAACAATACATAGCTGACCTTAAACTGTCACAGTTCCCACTCACGCCACTAGAGGGACCTCTCGGTCCACCGATAGCTCCGGCGCGAGATTGCACGTGCGCAACCAATCAAGCCATCTGATGGCTGACAGCTGGGAGCGGCCCTTTAAATACAGCGGCACTTGAGCCGTTCCCTGTCGCGTCCTATAAACGCTTCCACACCACTACCCTTGCGTGCTTTCCTTTTGGCATAATGGTGCTCACTAGTGTATACTTAAACGCCAGAAAAGGTTTCTACCTCCTTCCTCGTCGCATCAGCACGATCGCTTCTTTTTGGAATAGCACGATCGCTTCCTTTTGAATAGCGCTTTTCACTTCCTTCTAAACAGCGCGTTCGCTTCCTTTGAATAGCGCATTTGCTTCCTTTTGAATAGCGCGTTCACTTCCTTTTGATTAGCGTGTTCACCTCCTTTTGAATAGCGCGTTCGCTTCCTTTGAATAGCGCGTTCGCTTCCCTTCTTGAATAGCACCATCGCTCCCTGATTTTATGGTGCGATTGCCACTTACCCTATTACGTAACAGGGATTCCCTCTCTGATGCTGTGCGTTAGGAGATCCCTGTTTCCCATCAGCACGCCCCTTGCTTGCCTTGGCTTTGCTTAGTCACTCTGAGGAAGCTTCTCTTCCTCAGCTTTGGTGTTAATCCGAGCTTTGCTTGTTCTTGCGTCCTCCCTCCCCTTTGGGGTAGTTTGTGTTACGTCCTTTGCGCTCAGGCTTTGTTCCTGCTACTTTTGTTCCCTCGCCTTTCACCCCCTTATTTAGGTGTAGAGCCCACAAGCCATATCCAGCCCCAGGCCAGTTAGTCTGCGTCTTCGGTGGGTGTCTTCCCTGCAGGGTCACAGGTACTGCCTAACCCGCCAAGGGGGGAGGTAGAGTAAGCACCGGGAGGGCCGAGGTAACTGCTTAGGTAGCGTAGGGTCAGTGGGCCCTGCCGGAGTCGCCAGCGCTAATCGTCTTTCTCTTTACACCCCCTGCTGTTCACACGGTGCACTTAGATTCTACACTTCCCGTATCATGACATAAACAAGCTTAAAACAGTAACATTATAGCGAAGCTTTGAATATCAAATTTAATTTATTGCATGATATATTAAAAGTGAAAAACAAAAACAAAATAGTTTAAGCTGGATCTACAGAGTTTAATGCCAGCAAACAACGTCATGGGGAAGAAAAGAAGAAAGAACTAAGAAGAGGCAACGACATTAAGAGCTCAGGACGTTTGATTTACTGCACTGACTTCATTTCTCTTTGATTTAAATCCTTATCAGGATTCATTAATAGATCCAGATAAATCATATAAATCCAAACTAAGGTTTATAAAGCTGATAGATTTTATAAACTTGTTATAAGTAATTTCTTTTACTTGCATAATTATGAAGTAGCTGCTTTGTTATGGTTGGGGTCGTTGCTAGGTTACGTGTGTATGTGGTGGAGTAATAAGAAGAGCTTCTGTCAGAGCGCCATCATTCTGTATATAATGGCACTAATATAACGTCTCTCAGACAATCAGATTGGGTCGGACCTAACTATGTGCACATTTCTATATTCCATTTAAATCTTGTGTAATCTCCTCGTGAACTAGTCAGCTTATCCTAGGTATTTAAATAAAACTCTCCCTCCCAGTGCAGAAATAAGTTCAAGCCTTTTATTGCACAAGACGTGACCACACCTAGACGTGAGTCAAATCAAAGAAACAACAGGATTCATTCCTCAGATCTGAGTTAAGGACCAGTGGACAGCAAGCACCTGACACTTATTTAACGCCACCACATGTGGATTTTCACCTGGCTTCCTCTCGCATCTCCTCTTCTGACAGATCCACATCTGCTCTCTCGGCGAGTTAAGCGCTTGGGCGTCTCCTCGGCCTGAAACAAAGACATGAGAGTCACATTAATGGTAAAATGATACCATGCTGCAGAAGGACGACTGCACTCAATGAGTATCTGAAGAAGACCAGCAGATTACAAGTCGTACAAACTCTCAGCAAGAGCGATTAATGATTAATGGAGTCGATTACTGTTTGACTAATTAGGTTCTCATTAAACAAAGATTAGACATTATATGTGATGCCTTGCAACACTATTAATTCCCCTTGAACTTTTCCACATTTTTTCACGTGTAACGTGCGGATGTGTACTCACGATGAGAGCAATAGGTGAAGGCACGAACAGGGTTTATTGTCAAACACAGCACA
>JAVSBU010341547.1:0-10583 GCA_033118015.1 Loricariichthys derbyi | reverse complement strand
TTCATTTCTTTGAGTGTTCCTGAAAGCCAACAAGTTGCACTTTGGAATGACCTTATTATTGTATCATGTTTTTGATCGGAGTTTGTTCTACAGAATGAAATGTCTGAATGAGTTCTCATACAAGACTGGTGATTCCATACTTTTTGCCAGGGGTTGTAGCTTTTAAATGAGTAGTACATAAACATGTTATTCTTTTTTTCCCCCTTTTTTTTCTTTTCTCCTCTATGCAAGGTCATTGTTTGTAGAACTAACAAACTGTAGTATCGGTTAGTGCAGGAGTAACAAATTCAACAGTATTTAATTTCCCTGTTATCTGACAAACCTTATTGTATCACTTCAGATAGTAATAAGCTGTATGAGAGCAGTGCAGTGTTTAGCCTTTTAACCTCACAGCTCTAGAGATCCCCAGGTCGAGTTCTCTTTTGTACTGTGCCCCAGTTTGTTCCCCTGTGTCTGCGTGGGTTTCCTCTGTGTAATTCCAGTTTCCCACAAAACACATTCTTTATGTCACTTGGTTAAAACTGTATATGTGTGCAAACGTCCTATGGTGGATTGGCGACTGAGAAAAAATAGTGGCGTAAAAGAAATGTTTCACCACTAGGTGACATGATGGTCATTTTTAAAGTTGGACCCTTGATAGTCCCATTGAACGTAGGCTCTGTAGTCATTTTAATACTTCCCATTCTATATACTCCAGTTAGAAAAAAGATTTTGTTTGTTTTTCTTCTTAATAATGTAATAGGAGTGGCTGTGGCATTGAAGCAGGCGATGTCTCCAGAATTCAAGGCTTATCAGTTACAAGTGCTATCAAACTGCAGGACCTTGGCAGCTGCTCTGATGGAAAAAGGCTACAAAATTGTGACTGGTGAGTTTGTGTTGCTTATCAGTGGGATTCTTAAGTTTATTAGTTTATATGATATTATGAGCTGATTTGTTAAATCCCACTGAAAGAAGATGATCTGCTGGATTTTATTTATTTGCAGTGGCTTATTTAGCAACAGACATCTTATAATGTTACAGCTTTAAATGATCTTTTGTTTTCTTAGTAACAAGATTCCGGTGGTCCAATGATTACTGTCCAGTAGAATGCAATCTACAATCTTTCTACTTTCTGTACTCTTACAATGTGAAACTGAGCTTAACTTAATTGGAATTGCAGGTCATGAATCTCTACACAATAGTCCGTAATATTGAAGTGTGGTGAACAGAAGTCCTATAATTATTTGAGAAGGATCCATATTCTAGAAGTTACCAGAGCTTTGGGTGCACATCTAAAAACATCATAAGGACCAAAGAGAAACAGGTTGGGGATAAAACTAAAGAATTGAATAGCATGGGGTTATAATAAGATAACTTTGACCAGTCTGGGGAGCATAATTATTCATTATTCAGCCACAGTTAGTTCAGATCCCTCAATGTGGTTGGCTGAGAATTACACCTTTATTGCATGATAATGACGATCTGACTGAAGATCTTCAAGTATTATCTGTTACATACACATGATGCCAACCATAACAAAGTAGGAACTGTGTATATATAATTATACAAGTAAAAGACTAATGAAATTTTGGAAGATGAAGCTAGTGATGTACAGCCTGACAAGGATGTGCTGGAAAATGAAACGAAGTCAGTAGCATAAATTAAACATTACGGACTTTTAATTTTGTTTCCTTTGTTGGTTCTATTACCTCTCTTCTTTCTTATTTTCTTCACAACACACAAAGGCATCGTTTGCTGGTGTTAAACTCGGTCAGTTATTACACACTATTTATGGCAGATCAGAGGTTCATTCATGTTTCTGTTTCGTCATGTATTTTTGTCCAGCTCGTAACCCGTATATTCATGACATCATTGTGATTGACATACAAAAAAACCAATGACAATGAGTCCTGTGTGCAATCAGTTAAACTCGATCTCCTATGATCTCCGATTAGGGGGCGGAGCTAAATTTGCATAATTTTCCGGACCTTCCTAAATGCTTAACCGCGATTTTTGCAGGTAAAACCAGAAAAGGCTCATCTCGGTTAACTCGGGCACAACCGTGTATGTGTGAACGAGGCATTATTCTCTCTCTACATTTCTGACTGATAATACTAATATTTAATAGCTTAATTTTCCAAATTGAGAATCGCTAGTCAAGTTGAGGTACATATAAAAAAATTAGAATATCATGAAAAAGTTCAATATTTTGTCACTCATTTCAGAAAGTGAAATTCATATATTATATAGGTTTCAAACCTTAATTTCTTGAAATTTTGATGATTGTGGCTTACAGATAATGAAAACCCAAAATTCAGTGTCTCAGAAAATTAGAATATTACACAAGATCAAGATCACGTCAAGATGAATCCTAGACATGGGCTACAAATGTCACATTCCTTGTGTCAAGCCACTCCTGAACCAGAGACAAAGTCAGAAACGTCTTACCTGGGCTGTGGAGAAAAAGAACTGGACTGTTGCTCAGTTGTACAAAGTCTTCTTTTCAGATGAAAGTAATCAAGGTCCCAGAGTGTGGAGAGGCACAGAATCCATGTTGCTTGAAGTCCAGTTTCCACAGTCGGTGATGATCTGGGGAGCCATGTCATCTGCTGGTGTTGGTCCACTGTGTTTTCTGAAGTCCACAGTCAACACAGCCATCTACCAGGAAATTTTAGAGCACTTCATGCTTCCTTCTACTGACAAGATTTATGGAGATGCTGATTTCATTTTCCAGGAAGGCTTGACACTTGCCCACACTGCCAAAGGTACCAAGAGCTGGTTCAGTGTCCATGTTGTCATTGTGCTTTATTGGCCAGAAAACTCACCTGATCTGAACCCCATAGAGAATCTATGTTATACTGTCAAGAGGAAGATGAAACACCAGACCCAACAATGCAGGAGATCTGAAGGCTGCTATCAAAGCAACCTGGGCTTCCATTAAACCTGAGCAGTGCCACAGGCTGATCACCTCCATGCCATGCCGCACTGATGCAAGAGGTTCAACCAGGTATTGAGTGCATGGAAATGAACATACTTTTCAGAACCCTGACATTTTTTTGTTTAAAATATCTTTTTTTATTTATGTAGTCTTCTAATTTTCTGAGACACTGAATTTTGGGTTTTCATTATCTTTAAGCCACAATCATCAAAATTTCAAGAAATAAGGGCTTGAAATCTTTCACTCTATGTGTAATGAATCTATATAATTTATGGGTTGCTTTTTCAGAAATGAGTGACAGAAATATTGAACTTTTTCATGTTTTTTTTTGTGATGTACCTGTAACAGCAATTATGGGATCCAAGAGATTCCGTTGGACCACCTTTAGCTTTGATTACAGCACACATTCGCTGTGGCATCATTTCCACAAGCTTCTGCAATGTCACAACATTTATTTCTCTCCATTTATTTATTGTATTAAGTTTTCCCGAAGATCTTGTATTGATGATGGGAGATTTGGACCACAGTACAAAGTCTGATTCTCAGCTCTGGTCTGGACTCTGTGGTGGCCTTGTCTGAAAATGACATGCTCCCTGAACCACCTGATGAATATTCCCTTGCCATCAGGGAAGAAAAAATCCATTGGTGGAATAACCTGGTTGTTCAGTATATTCAGATAGTCTGCTGACCTCAGCGCTTTGGGCACATAATGTTATATGCATGTTCATGTCATACACAGCATTTAAAAACAGAGTTAAACATGGCCACAGCTATTCTTTTATACATTTCCCACCGCTCATCACCCCTGCCATGTGACTTAGTACCTAGTATACATGAATGTGTTTAAAACACAACTGTAACCACTAGCCTTTGGCTGATTAAGATATTATCAATTATGATAATTAATTAGTATTTATGATGATAACGTGAAAATTATCACCTAGAGCATTCTACCATTTCTTTATTAAACTTGTACATATTATACAAAAAAATGTAACAAACATTAGAGCAAATAAGCTCAGAGAAATTGAGCCTTGATAGATGGCTCGTTAATAGCTTTTTAGTCAAGCTATTACTGGCCTTGAAATAAGTATTTATTTAATACAGTGCATGAACTCTGGAACTTGCACTTGAAGTTTATACACACAGATGGTTAAATTAAAGATGTTAAAATAGGCATCAAAACACCACACTTATGAGCTTTTCTGATACCTACACACAGTAAAAACACGTTCCTCTTCATGTGAAAAACACACGAACATTAAATAAAACCCCTAAAAGAAAATGTGATCATACTGCACAATGCGTACCTCTTAGGAGGAAATTACGGCACAACAATATCACAAACTATTTAAGTACAAATATGCATGTTTTAAAAACACAGCTTGATAACATTATAATGCAGAATTTCAGTCTGGTAAAGTATGATGGGATACATGCAAATAAATCAAAACTCTGGTGCATGTGACCTGCTATCCAGTAAAGCGTAAACTACAGAAATGTGAGTGCACCATTCATTCAGAGCTTACAATGCAGAAAAAGTGCCACTACACCAGTATTACAGTGCATTCCAGGCAGACGAACACAGAGTTAGATGTTAAGCATTATGTGTGCACAAAGGAGATTATCAACAGGAGGGGAAATTTGCAAGCACATCAGGATCAAGAGAGCAGGGTTTTACTAATAAACAACTGATATCACTCAGTGAAAGTTATTGACCCAAAACAATACGTATTACTGCTGTGGAAGCTTGAATGCAGATTATTATTATTTCTTTAATACTTTTCTTGTAGCACCGACCTTTTTCACAGTGTGAGAGTCTGTCTGGTCTCAACATTTCAATGGTCCTGTCTGAGGTTTTTTTTTTTTTTTTTAATTAGTAATATGTACTTACCATTTTTGTTTTCGCATTTCAAAATGGCCCCCTGTGTGCTTGTTATAATGACAGATTTGTTTATTGCTGTAGTTTCATCATATAGGCAACATATAGTCGAGCCATCGTAAAAGAGAGAGTACCTATACACAGAATTTTATAAAGTGAAACTTTACTTGTAAAATGATTCTTATAAGCTGTCCAGTTTTTCTCAGTTATTTATTTGTTTGTGAGTTCAGGTGGTTCAGATAATCATCTTATCTTGCTTGATCTTCGTCCAAATGGAACTGATGGTGGAAGAGCAGAGAAGGTCCTGGAATCCTGTGCCATTGCTTGTAACAAGAACACCTGCCCAGGTATTAGCATGTATATTACACTTTAGGGCTTGGCAATATGGAACAAAAATCATTTCTTAAAGGTACCATTTACTGCTCATATCTACTTAAGCTGAATGGGTAGAGTTGAGTAAATATTGTTGAATGCCGCTGAACGTGTTGCCAGTTGGTTTTGGTTTAACCTGTTAAAATTCGGTAAATCACGCTCAAAATTGAGTTGTCACAGAAATTACGGAATACTGCCGATGACGTGACGTCACATGCTGTAGAAAAAAGATTCATGCTGTAGTGACGCAGGGAAAAAAAGAACGCTGCTTTAGTCGCGGATAAAGAAGATTCATCTCGTGTGGGGAACACAAATTGGTAAAAATCATAGTGTGACCTATTTCGCATGGAAAATCTGACCCATCATGAACGCTACGTCATGCAAGGACCAATTTCTGATCTCATCAGCTTCTCAGCAGGAATTTAGTGAGTGGTCTATTTTATCGCACTCAATACCATAAAATTGACTGGTTCAAGCAAGATTTTATTGCTGTGGCACTTAATTAACCCAATCAGATCGATAACTGACACCCTGATAAAATCACTCCGTGGGACCTTTAATATTCATCTCATAACGTGATATATAAATCGATCAAGCATAACACTATGAACGCCTCCTTGTTTCTACACTCCATTTTATCAGCTCCAGCACTACTGCTGGAGTTTTTAAACACCATCTGGGACTGAGAACTGCCCTGAGAATAGTCAAGCAGCCAAACATTTCAAGCCACCAGCATCCTGTAGGCAGCGTCCTATGTGCACTGATGAAGGATTAGAGGATGACACACAAACTATGCAACAACAGATGAGCTACTGTCTCTGACTTTACATCTACAAGGTGGAACAATAAGGTGAATTTTTCTAAGTGCACAATGAGTGAACAGTGCTTTAAAAACTCCAGCAGCACTGCTGTGTCTGATCCACTTGTAGAAGCACAACACCTACCAACACACCACCACAACATCAGTGTCACTGCAGAGCTTAGAATGATCCACCACCCTAATAGAACCTGATCTGTGGTGGTCCTGAGCACTAACGAACTGAGTAAAGGAGACCAATTAATTATGCAGAGCAACAGATGGACTGCATTCTCTAATTGTAGAACTACAGAGTGCGCTTATATGGTAAGTGGAGCTGATAAAATGGACAGGGATTGTAGAAACAAGCGGCTGGTCATGATGTTATGGCTGATTGGTGAATGTCTCAATATCAAAAGTAATAAGGTTTTTTCATAAACTAACAGTTTTAACTGAGAATTGTGGTAGTAAATATTTGTTCTGATTTCAAATTAATTCATTCCATATTGCACTTACCAATGGTCAAATGGAGTCTGAGCCCAAAACACCTCAGTCGCTTTGACAATATTAATCCCATTGTTAGTAGGTATATTGTTTGAGATTCCAACTTGTGTGAGCATCTTGCAGGGCTTCAGCCATTTGCTCCCTAGTTTAGTCTGGGGGAACGTAGCTGGTTTAGAGACAAGTACTTTTCATTTCCAAGTCTACCATGAAAGGAACTGTCACACTTGTATGGCTCGCAGTAATTTCAACTAGGTAACTTATCCAAAGTCAAGGTTTTTACCAGCTGTATAAATCCTTCTTTTAGAGTTGAGGTTGACATAGAGACCTTGTCTTTAGGTGATATATTGGACTACTGCTTTAGTGATGCTAAACTGTTCTCACTTTTTCTTTCCTTAGGCATGGCACAGGAATATGAGATTTGTTTCAGGGCAGGAACTTCACAGTGGCAGTGTGCCATTTAACACATTCTTCTTAATGCACTTTGTGTAACTGTTTTAAATGTTGACAGATTAGTCGTTCATAACTTTGTTCATAGCTTTAGTCGTTTTCAGAATTCTCCAAGTAATGCATCCAAACTATCTCCGAATTACTGAGCCATTGTTTTTTATTTTTACTAAACAGCTCCTCTTGTGAGCCTTGCCTCATATCTCTGTCCTTTTGTTTGTCGTTCCATGCAGGGCTCGTGGGGAGAGGTGTAAATTTAGTTGTTTCCCTATTCATGAGCTGCATCATTTTGAGGGAAGTGTTCTATAGGTCAAAGTCATTTATTTGTATAGTCCTTTTTACCTTTTTAAATATAACATAAAACATCATCAGATTTTCACACAAGTCCTAAAAGTAGATAAAGAGAACCTAGTTGAACAAATGAGATAAAAATTTTATACTTTGTTTAATTTTTTCCAATGAATTTCGAGTCGTGTTTTCAATCAGAGGGATGACAATCAGCTGTGAGTGGGCACCCTGTTTTACTTAAAGAACAGGGATCTATCAAAGCCTGCTCTTCACAACAGGTTTGTGGAAGTTTATCATGGCACAAACAAAGGAGATTTCTGAGGACCTCAGAAAAAGGATTGTTGTTGCTCATCAGGCTGGAAAAGGTTATAAAACCATCTCTAAAGAGTTTGGATTCCATCAATTCACATTCAGACAGATTATGTACAAATGGAGGAAATTCAAGCCCATTGTTACCCTCCCCAGGACTGGTTGACCAACAAAGATCATTATAAGAGCAAGGCGTGTAATAGTCACAAAGGACCCCAGGGTAACATCTAAGCAGTTGAAGGACTCCCTCACATTGACTAATGTTAATGTTCATAAGTCAACCATCAGAAAAACAACAATGGTGTGCATGGCAGGGTTGCAAGGAGAAAGCCACTGCTCTCCAAAAAGAACATTGCTGCTCGTCTGCTTTTGCTGAAGATCACATGGACAAGCCAGAAGGCTATTGGAAGAATGTTTTGTGGACGGATGAGACCAAAATAGAGCTTTTCAGTTTAAAAGAAAAAAATTGTTTCTAGAAAGGAAAATGCTGCATTCCAGCATAACAGCCTTATCCCATCTGTGAAACATGGTGGCCTCTTTTGCTGCATCTGGGCCAGGATGGCTTGCCATTATTGATGGAACAATGAATTGTGAATTATATCAGTGAATTCTACAGAAAATGTCAGGACATCCGTCCATAAACTAAATCTCAAGAGAAGGTGGATCATGCAGTAGGACAATGAACCTAAGCATACAATTTGTTCTACAACAGAATGATAAAATGTTAAAAAATAAAGTTAATGTTTTGGGATGGCCAAGTCATAATCCTGACCTAATCGAGTTGAAATGTTGTGGGAGGACCAGAAGCAAGCAATTAATGTGAAGAAACCCAGCAACATTCCAGAGTTGAAGCTGTTCTGTATGGAGGAGTGAGATAAAATTCCTTCACACTGGTGTGACGGACTGATTAACAGTTACTGGAAACATTTTGTTGCAGTTATTGCTGCACCCGGGGTCACACCATATACAGAAAGCAAAGATGCTTATATTTTTGCCACTCTGTAATAAGTAATAGTGGATCATTTTTCTCAGTAAATAAACGACCAAGTATACTTTTTGTCTCATTTGTTTAACTAGGTTATATTTATCTACTTTTAGAACTTGAACATGTGAAAATCTGATGATGATATAGGTCAAATTTATGCAGAAATATGGAAAATTCTTAAGGGTTCTAGCAACTTTAACTTTCATGCACCACTGTATGTGCGAAGGGAAAATAAAATGATACATGGTTTTCAAAATTTTTAATAAATAAAATCTGGAAAGTGTGGTGTGCATTTGTATTCAGGCCCCCTGAGTTAATAATTTGTAGGACCACCTTTAGCTGTAATTACAGCTGCAGGTCTTTTGGGGTATATCTCTACCAAATTACACATCTAAAGACTGAAATTTTTGCCCATTTTTCTTTGCAAAATAGCTCAATCTCCATTAGATTGGATGGAGAGCATTTGTGACCAGCAATTTAAGTCGTGCCAGAGATTCTCAATGAAATTTAGGTCTGGACTTTGACTGGGCCATTCTAACACATGACTATTCTTTGATCTAAATCAATCCATTGTAGCTCTAGCTGTATGTTTAGGGTCGTTATCCTGCTGGGATGTGACCCTCCACCCAAGTCTCAATTCTTTTGCAGCCTCTAACAGGTTTTCCTCCAGTATTACCCTGTGTTTAGCTCCATCCATCTTCCCATCAACTCGGACCGTCTTCCCTGTCCCTGCTGAAGAAAAGCATCCCCACAAAATGATGCTGTCACCACCATGTTTCATGGTGGGGATAGTGTGGTGCAGTGTTAGTTTTCTGCCACACATAGCCTTTTGCATTTAGGAAAAAAGTTCAGCTTTGGTCTCATCAGAGCACCTTCTTCCACGTGTTTGCCGTGTCCCCTTACATGGCTTATTGAAAAGGCCATATTTGTGGAGTACTTGACTAACAATTTTTATTATTTTAAACGTAACCCTGCTTTTACACACTACAACTTTATCCCTGACTTGTCTGGTGTGTTTCTTTTGAGCTGATGATGCTGTTTGATCCCTAATATTCTTTACAAACCTCTGAGGCCTTCAAAAACACCTAATGTTATACTGAGATTAACTTACACACAGGTGGACTCTATTTACTTGTTAGGTGTGACTTCTGACGGCAGTTGTAAATGCATGGGTTTTTAATATAGAGGTATCAGAATACAGAGGCCTGAATACAAATGCATGGCACACTTCAGATTTTCATTCAGTAAAAATTTAAAATCTTATATCATTTTCTTTTCACTTCATACATACTTGCTACTTCATGTTGGTCTATCACATAAAATTCCAATACAATGCATTTAAGTTTGTGGGTGTAATGTAAAAAAAATGTGGAAACGTTTGAGGGGTGTGAATACTTTTTTGCAAGGCACTGTATGTCAAGGCAAAGTTTGTCGAGACACTGTTATTGCTGCTAGTGGTAACTAGCAAATTACTCTAACTCTGCAGAATGGTTGTTGGAATCCAATGTCATCAAGCGGTATGAAAGCAGTAGCAATCCAATTAAAAGAGAGGTTCAGAGCAATTATTAAAACCCTGGATTCAAGGCCAGTCATAATCAGTCAAAAATACTTCATCATGAATTATGTGATCTGTGAGTGAAAATATTGACATTGTCTTGCACCAGCCTACTTAGCTGAGCTCCTGCACCCCTACATTCCTGTTTGAACACTTAGGTCCTCTAATACAAGCTGCCTGTCTGTCCCAGAATTTAGATTGTCCACTGCTAGGTTCAGATTTTATCATGGCCCCCAAACTATGCAATATATGACTATAATCTCTTTGTCACTATTCCTTATTTTCTTCCTTTAAAACTCTGCTCTCAATCTCCTTCTCAGTATTTGCTTTCTTCTGCATGCAGATTACATTTTTTCCTTTCCCCACTGCTGCTGTAAAGCAAACTTGTGTATGAGAAAGGCACTATATAAGTAGAACATTAATATCTCCCTGGTGATAGCTTTTTTTAATGGTCATGAATCGATGGGTTGGGGATTATTATTTTTTTGTTTTTAATATACACATGCATTCATATGTGCATTTTGTTTTTAT
>JAVSBU010341537.1:0-10583 GCA_033118015.1 Loricariichthys derbyi | reverse complement strand
GCTAAAATAGTACAAAACAAAATAAAATATGGACCAGGAGGACTTCAAGTATAAACCAACATACAAATCAGGTCTAAAAAGTATAACAGTTAAGGGTGGGTTGTGGGGGAAAGGGCAAAAACTGGTGGTGGTTGGGGTGGAGGGCTGGTAGGGGGCATGTGCCCCAGTAAAGCTTTAGGTCTAGCAACGCCCTTGCTGTACCCCTTTAGTCAAATTTCTTGGCATGGTTTAGCCGTTTTGGCTATAATTACCGTTTACTGCTGATTAAGATGAGGTGTGTGGTCTTTAGAGCAAGGACTTGTGTTACATGTTTTGTCATCCTGTTTAGTAAAAGTGAGTCTTCAGTAAGAGTGAAGAGGAGGATCAAGTACTTTTGACAGCCACAGTGGCACTTGAAAGTTTGTGAACCCTTTACAATTTTCTTTTTTTTTGCATATGAATTAAAACCTCATCCAATTTTCATACATGTCCTAAGTAGATAAAGAGTACCTAGTTAAACAAAAGAGACAAAAATATTACACTCGGTCATTTATTTATTTGGAAAATTATCTAATGTTTCATAATAGTGAATGGCAAAGTATCTGAACGTTGGCTTCCAGTCTCTGGTGTGACCCTCCTGTGCAGCTATAAGTGCAAATAAACATTTCCAGTAACTGTTGATCAGTCCTGCACACTGGCATGGAGGAATTTTAGCCCATTCCTCTGCATAGAATAGCTTCGACTCTGAGGTGTTGGTTGGTTTCCTCACATACATGTCACCACAGCCACTCAGTCCACCAGAGGGCGTCCACCCTCCACCAAGCGGCCTGGCACGAGATCTCGCATGCACAGATCTAATCAGGATGCGCACGAGAGTCAGCTGTGATTAGCCCATTTAATAGAGGAGCTGCTGATCTGGCTCTTGTCGCATCCTTGGATGCTGCGTGATCTCTGCGTTTTTGTCCAGTATTTTGCTAACGTTTGTTCTATGATTTGGGTTTTTTCATCCTTCGCTCTTTCTGGATTTTTGCACGTGTTTCTGCCTTGTTATGCTTTCGGGTTGGCACCCGTTTCCTTGTCATCGGTCTCGCATTTCGTTCTAGTGTGTTTTTGCAGCAGCGTCTTTCAGTTTCGTTTTGGCTTGAGAGGAGCTCTGCTCACTCAAGTCCTTTTCTCTTTGTTGCTGCCTTTTCTCAGAGTATTACTCGTGGTTTCAGTTCTCTCTTCCCCTTCGGGCTTGTGTTGTTTTGTGGTAGGGTTTTGCCTGTTACTTCTGTTCCCTTATCTTTTGCATCCCTGTTGTTATTTTTTTATTTTTGTCTCCCTGTTCTAACTGTATTCCTTCCCTGTACCTGCACACCTCGGTGGCACCGATTTTGGTGGGTCTCTTTCTTGTCAGTGAAACCAGTAGGCACTAGGAGGGCCAAGGTAACTGTAAAGGCCCTGTCACAGTGCCAAAATCTCCCTGTGAGAATGAGTTGTGGAGAAAAAAAAATTGATAATCGTGATAAGTTCGTTGTTTTCGTGTACTTCATATGTTAATACATACTTTTTACATCCGCACATGTTCGCATCATCCGCAATAGCGCAAAATGTCCGCACTCAAATTTTGAACTCAACTCACCTGATCTTGTTTTAACTCATACAGAGTAGATTCCATTAAGGAGGACTGCGGAAAATCCACATTTTTATTCACAGCTCATTTCCAAATGGCACTGTGACAGGGCCTTAACGGCCATTAGATAGCGTAGGGCCAGTGGGCACCCATCGTTGTCATCACCGAATTACAATTTATCCCTGCTCACCCCCTACCATCCGCTTTGGCACTTAGGTCTCACTTTGTCCTCAGATCATGACAGAAGTATGTGATCTGCCCGTGGACCTAGCATGGGCTGGAGCTGATCAGCTGGACATCTATCAGGCTGTCAGTGCCCATGGGGCGCTGCTCCAGTGTCACGAGCAGTAGCTCTGAGAAATAGCTGCTACTTTCAAACAGCTAGGCCTGTATACTGCTGGAGCCCACACTCATCGCTACCCCAGAAAAGTTCTCAGGGGAACCTGAAAAATGTCATGGGTTTTTACTCCAGTGCTCACTACTCTTTGAGAACCAGTCAGGGCAGTTCCCAACAGACTGAGCCTGGGTAGCCTACATAATCTCTCGCCTCTCCAAGAGGGCCCTGATGTGGCCTACGGCCCTTTGAGAGGCTAAGGCTCCCAAATGTGCCTCTGAGGACACCTTGACTCAGTCCCTAAGGGACACATTTCATCACCTGTGCAGCAGAAGTAACCCCGCTCCTCGACTGCTTGACCTTGTCAATGGCTCCTGGCCAGTTGTTGATTATATAAAATGGATTTCCGTACAGTGGCCGCGGAGTCTGGGTGTAATGATGTTGCCCTCCGTGTGGTCTTTCTTAAGGGTCTGAAAGACTGCTTTAAGGATGAGTCGGCAGCTCATGACCCTCCACCGCTCTCTCTGCCCTTTATGAGCTGTGCACTTGCCTCGACACCCTTCTCAGAGAGAAGGACCGGGAGCGTGTGTCATCCATCCGCTCTCCACACCCTACTTGGGGCACTGCTCAGTCAGTCCCTTGAACACAATGCCTGTCACGTCTGGAACCAGAACCCAGGCAGTTGGGTGGTTCTGCTCGATGACCGTCAAGAAAACAATCAGGCCTGCAGACCGTGAATGAGGCTGGTCCTGGGCCCAACTTGCCTCCCCTCCATTCAGTGTTGCTCCTACCTGCCCAGGTGGGCAGTGGCAAGGGACCTCCCATACAGCTGTAGGTCAACATAGACTCTGGTGCCATGGGTAATTTTATCAGTGAGGGGCTAGTGTGGCAGTTGGGTCTCCAATTGGACCCTCTGGCTCAGCCATCAGCTCTTGTGGCTCTCAATGGTGGACACCTTGGTTCTGGCCCTCTTCGTTATCTCACCAAGCTGAGACCTCATGGGGAGCAAAACCTCACTCCTAGTTACCCAGCTGCCATATCTGCAAGTAATATTAGGCCTTCCATCACTTCAGGCCCACAACCCCCTCATTGACTGGCAGACCTGGACAGTTATCTTCTGGGCTCATCAATGCCAGGAGTCAAGCCTCCTGTCAGCAACACTGCCGCTCTCTCCCAGCCAGGATGACCTCACTGGTGTATGTACCCAATATTGGGACCTGGCAGAAGTCTTTAGTCACCCCGTGCACAGGGCCTACCACCACATCGACCTTATGACTGCTCTATTAATCTCCTCCTGGGGCCGACCCCTCCTAAGGGGTGTCTCTTAAACCACTCTGAGTGCCAGGCAATTGAGACATATATCTGCGATGCCCTGGAATGAGGGATTATACAACCCTCCAGGGTCCCAACAGGAGCAGGAGTCTTCTTCTTTGGAAGAAGGATGGGATGCACTTCCCCTGTATTGCCTATCATGGTCAATGTGGTGACCATTAAGGACCACCACCCAGTGCCTCTTATGAACTCCACATTCAACGCACTCCAAGGGGCTCAGATATTCACTAAGGTTGACTTGCACTGTGCTTACAACCTGGTGTGTATAAGGCAGAGGGATGAATGGAAGACTGCCTTCCTGACTCCATGGGACACTATGAGTACCTCATGATGCCCTCTGGCCTCATGAATGCCCTAGCATGTGTGAGGCCCTAGACCGCTACATCTTCGTCTATCTAGATGACATTCTGATCTTTAGCTGCTTCGTGGAGGAGCACGTGTGGCATATCAGGTGAGTGGTCCAACTCCTAGTGGAGCACCACCTGTACAACAAGTTGGATAAGAGTGAATTTCACACCACCCGGTGTCATTCCTTGGCTTTATCGTAGGGCAGCGTTCCATCCACATCCACCCAGCCAAGGTTCAGGTGGTCTCCAGCTGGCTGCAGCCCATGTTTCTCCAGCAGATCCAGCACTTTCTCGGGTTTGCCATCTTTTTTCCAATGCTTCATACGGAAATTTAGTGGAGTGGCGGCCCCCCTCATAGCCCTTACCCGCGGGGCTTTTGCTGGACCTGCCAGGCTCAGGAGGCCATTGGGGCCCTCGAGGAGTGGCTGACTTCTGCCCCGGTCCTGCAGCTCCTGGACCCAGGGCAGCCTTTCATCATTGAGGTAGATGCATCTGACATCGCAGTAGGGGTGGTCCTTTCCCAAGGGCTGATGAAAGATTTAAAACTACACCCATGTGCATTCTTTTCTTGCTGCCTTATGCAGGCAGAGCATAATTCCCCGTAGGGGAAAGGGCGCTCCTGGCCATTAATTTGGCTTTAGAAGAGTGGAGGCACTGGCTTGAGGGTGCCAGCCATCCATTTATTTGGACGGACCACAAAAACCTGACCTACATCCAGGGAGCAAAGCACCTGACTGCCAAACAGGTTCACTGGGCTCTCTTTTTCAGGCACTCCAATTTCACAATCTCCTATTGGCCAGGTTCCAAAAACCTCAAACCAGACTCCCTATCCTGGTGTTGGGACCCCTGGAGGCCAATACCACCTCCAATCACATCATAGTGCCCTCACGGATTCTAGGGGCCCTGACTAGGGAGCTTGACCAAGCCATTACCAGAGCCCTTAGGCAAGAACTAGACCCTGTCAATGGTCCAGAGGGGCACAAGTTTGTGCCATCAAGGGTTCGGAGGCAGGCTTTCAAATGTACCCATGGGTGTTGCTGGGGCTGCTGATATCCTGAAACGGTGCTTCTGGTGGTCTGGCATGAGCAAAAACATTAGGGCCTTCGTCACTCACTGCCAAACCTGCTCCACCAATAAGGCCTCCAGGGAGCCCCCGCTGGGCTCCTCCAACCTCTCCCAATTCCTCACCATCCATGGTCCCACAGCTCTCTAGATTTTGTCACGGGGCTGTCCCCATCAGGGGCAACACCATCATCTTGGTCATGGCCGATTGCTTTTCCAAGGCAGCTAAGTTCATTGCCCTAGCCAAATTAACCATGGCCAAGGAGACGACGGACCTCATCCTACGGCATGTTGCCCGGGAGCATGGCTCACCCCAGGCCATCATGTCGGACCGTGGACACCAGTTCTTGAGTCACTTCTGGGCAACCTTCTGCTGGCTTGTTGGGGCCATGGCCAGCCTCTTGTCTGGCTGTCCAACAGGCAGGCAGAGAGGGTCAACCAAGAGTTGTCCCACGCTTTCTTCTGCCTGATGGCAGAAAACCATGCATCCTGGGCAGACCACCTTCAATGGGCCACCATCCCAGGCAGCCCTCGAATGGGCTAGTGAAACCATGCGTGGACAAGCCGAACTCAGACACCAGCCAGCACCCATCTATAGACATCTATAGGTGTGGTTGTCCACCAAAGACCTCCCCATCTAGGGAGCCTTGGGTATGCTCGCACCAAGATACACGGGCCCTTTCAAGGTGGTGTGGTGGGTTAACTCCGTTTCATACAGATTAGACCTTCTGTGCAATGCCCTAGCACCCATGACCCATCCACCCCCTCCACCCATCATTGAGGGACCTCTGGCCAACACAGTCTGCCAGATTCTGGATTGCATGCTGCGTGATCTCCACTATTTCGTCTGGTATTTCGCTAACATTTGTTCTCTGATTCGGGTTTCTTTCACCATTTGCTCTTTCGGGTTTTTTGAGCGTGTTTCTGCCTCATTACACTTTTGGGTTGGGACCCGTTTCCTCGTCATCAGTCTCGTGTTTTAATTTTGGCTTCTGTTACTTCTGTTCTCTTGCATATTATTATTTGTTTATTTTTGTCTTCCTGTTCTACATGTATTCCTTCCTGGTATCTGCGTGCCTCGGTGGTGACGCATTTGGTGGGTGCCGGGGACACCGGTACCACCCCACTTGCCAAAGGGGAGGTGGGGTAGACACCAGGGGAGCCGAGGTAACTGTGAGGGCCATTAGACAGTGTAGAGCTAGCGGGCACCCATCACTGTTGTCACCGCATTTCACATTATCCCTACTCGCCCCGTACCGTCCGCTCCTGAGCTTAGGTCACATTTTGTCCTCAGATAATGACAATACACTGATCACTTCAGGTCCTTCCACAATATTTTGATTGGATTAAGGCCAGAACTTTGACTTGGCCATCCCAAAACATTACCTTTATTCTTCTGTAACCATTTTTGGTAGAATGACTTGTGTGCACAGGGTTGTTGTCTTGCTGCATGACTCACCTCCTTTTGAGATTCAGTTCATGGACAGATGCCATGACATTTTCCTTTAGAATTCTCTGATATAATTCAGAATTCATTGTTCCATCAAGGATGACATGTTGTTCTGGCCCAGATGCAGCAAAACTGGCCCAAACCATGTTACTACCACAATCATGTTTCATGGATAAGGTTCTTATGCCAGAATTCAATGTTTTCCTTTCTCCAAACATAACACTTTTCTTTTAAACCAAAAAGTTCTATTTTGGTCTTATCTGTCCACAAAACATTCCCCCAATAGCTTTCTGGCTTGTCCACATGATCTTTAGCAAACTGCAGACAAGCAGCAATGTTCTTCTTGGTGAGAAGTGGCTTCCTCCTTACAACGGTGCCATGCACACCATTGTTGTGCAGTGGTCTTCTGATGTTGGACTCATGGACATTAACATTAGCCAATGTGAGAGAGGCCTTCATTTGCCTAAAAGTTACTTTGGGGTCCTTTGTGACTTCACCAACTATTGTATGCCCTGCTCTTGGAGTGATCTTTGTTGGTCGACCATTCATGGGGAGGGTAACAGTAGTCTTGAATTTCCTCCATTTGTACACAATCTGTCTGACTGTGGATTGGTGGAGTCCAAACTCTTTAGAGATGTTTCTGCAACCTTTTCCAGTCCGATGAGCATCAACAACTCTTTTTCTGAAGTACTGAGAAAAATTTGTACATGCCGTGATATGCTTCCACAAACATGTTTGTGAAGAATACACTTTGACAGATCCCTGTTCTTTAAATAAAACAGCGTGCCAGCTTATACCTTATTGTCATCCTTTAAATAAAACAAGGTGCCCACTGAAACACCCAATTCTAATTTAACTTACAAATTATGTGATAATCCTAGAGGTTCACATACTTTTGCCACTCACTAATATGTAATATTGGATCGTTTTCCTCTATAAATAAATTAGCTTGTTACCAGGCAAGCTTCCATCACTCGCTCGATGGTAGAGCTGACATGCCGAATGTCCTGATCCTGCAGGGTTGCAGCCTCCAGGATGACATGGCCAAGCAGGTACACCAGTGACAATCAAGGCCGATGAGAAACAGGTTCATGGCGTCTATTTAATCCTCGCATTTGGCACCGTTTCTTGTCATTTCCTTAATGGCTTCGTGCCTTCATTGCTTCATAGTCTTAATACTCAGTGTGTTTGCTCACTTTCGCTTTGGTATTTTGTGCATGTTACATCGGTGGTTGTGCTTGCACTTGTTTTGGTATTTTTGCATGTTTTATACTTTTGCGTTTTTGCTCGCGCTTTCAGTTTCCATTTCACTTGTAGCTTTCGTTTTTGCTTATTGTCTTTTCAGTTCTGTTTTCACTCGAGCTTTGGCTCATTACCTCATTTCTCTTCCAGGCTTCCCTTAATTTCAGTTTACCCCCACTTTTTGATCTTGCCCCATTATCGTGTTATTTGTTTGTGTATTTTCTTGTCCCGTTGTCAGGTTCCCGTCATCTTCCCGTATCCACCCTGGTGGCTTTGGTCATTGCCTCTACAGGGATAGGGATAGAGGTACCGGCTCTCCCGACAAGGGGGGAGCTGGGGTAGGAACAAGGAGGTCCGAGGTAATAGATAGAGTAGGCGAGAGGGCACCTCTTGCAGTTGCTGCCCCGTGTCCCTAACGCAGTTCCAGCGCCCTCCTCAGCTCGCTTCCATGTGTGTAGTTCCTTCCTCCTCCCACACATGACAGACCAAGTACTATTTTTGTCTCATTTGTTTAACTAGGTTCGCTTTGTCTAATTTTGGGACTTGTGTGAAAATGTATTCATGCAGAAATATAGAAAATTCTAAATGGTTCATAAATTTCAAGCATCACTATAAGTGACACACTGTTACACATTGTTGCACTACTTCATATGTCATTCAAATTCATATTTCAAGTGTATTCACAAGAAGGAAGGAGAAAGCATCGGGTAAATTTAGCCATCTTATTTCCTATTCACATGCTTAATCTGTGCTCTCTGCCAGTTTAAATTAATGAGATTTCTTTTGTGCAGTGATGAATGCTTTGATTGCCTTGGATAGGTGTTGGCTTTCTGGTCCAGTAACATAGTCAGGGTCACTGTTGGAAAGTTTCACGGTTAGAAAATATGCTTCTATATCGATTCATGTATCAGTGAGTTTAATCAGTTATTGATAGTTCCTATTTATTGTCAGTCTGCTTTATATCTGGAGCACAGAAACCTCTGCCCCTCAGATGATTTGTTTTAATGCCATCAGTGATGATTTTGTGGGTTTAACAGAACCCCTGACTCAAATGAATGTTTGTCCTTAAATATGTATGTGTGCACTGTTTATAGACTCTCTGTCTAAAGACTTTAACCTTTGTACTCTCTCCAATCTTTGTGTGTGTGTGTGTGTGTGTGTGTGTGTGTGTGTGTGTGTGTGTGTGTGTGTGTGTGTGTGTGTGTGTGTGTGAAGTCCAACTTTCAAGGGTGCTTAACAATACACATATATAGAATTTCAATAGCACAGTTCTCATTCCTCTTGCAATTAAATCTGGAAATGCACCTCTCACCTAATAATGACTTAAGGCCCGTTTATACTCAACGTTAAACATGGAAACGGAGCCTTCTGTCCAAACTCTGCGTTCATTTACGTACTTTTTTTGCACGTTTCCTGGAAGCTTGCGGATGCGTACAGTATGGAGCAATACCACAGGAAACCGTGGGGGCAGTAAAGTCACAGTCAATACAAGAAGTGACTACATAATTACCGACACGTAGAAGAAAAAAATCACTTGTAACTTCGCCTGGGCATAGGGACAAGCAGTTGGCACAAAAAAGTTGGGAGGAAATTGGAAAGTAATCGCGATCTTTGATTTTTACTCTGAACTGCCCTCTACTGGACGTGTTGCTCAACAACCATTTCAACGGAGCTGACGCATGGAAGTACGTGGGACGTGACGGTTATAACGCTTGAAAATGTACGCACACTTTTACGTACACGGAGGGAGTATAAATGGGCCTTAATGTGATTTTACCACTAATTTAATGATTTAGCATCAGTCTTTCTAGTCAATTCATGTCAGTTTAACAATGTACATCATCTTAAATTATACTATATTACTGTATCTGGTAAGCAAAATTCCAGCAAATTTACCACTCACTTCTCATATAAGAATAAAAACTTGTTGTGCTATCTACATCTGATAACCTAAATATAAAAATTATCTTGCATTGCTGCATTTTGCCGCACACTTTTGATTGTTGTTCTGCAGTGGTACTTGAAAGTTTGTGAACCCTTTAGAATTTTCTATATTTCTGCATAAATATGACCTAAAACATTGTCAGATTTTCACAAGAGTCCCAAAAGTCGATAAAGACCTCCTAGTTAAACAAATGAGACAAAAATATTATACTTGGGTCATTTATTTATTGAGGAAAAGGATCTGTATTACATAGGGTGACCAGATTTTCAAAGCTAAAGACTGGTACACATTTTACCGAAAATGAAAGTAAGACATATCCTCGCCAGTGACTTTTAATAAGAGTTTTTATTGAACAAAGTGTAGCAGCTGCAGAGGTAATATTTGAACATCTAAACAGTAAATACAACATTTAACTGACCTCAAGTTGTTTTAACCTCTTGCGTTAATCACAACTTTCTTTTAGGCATGTTGAACGAACGAGTCGCTTTATTCTGATACAATATAATAGAGCATAAGCTTCAGGGAACACCTATCATCAAGGATTGGGCCAAATTGAGCATTACGTCACGGACATGGGGTACACTGTTGAACGTTTTAATTGGTCTATTTCCATTGCTATGACAATGAGTCCTGTGTGCTGTAAGCCATTACACTGGTTAAAAAGTGAGACAAACGGGACACAGGTTGGGTAAAAACAGGACAATATAATGGGTTTCTAAATATCCTTGGGGACACGGGACCAAGGGCTCAAAAACGGGATGGGAGGACAATCAGGTGTGAGTGGGCACCCTGTTTTATTCAAAGAAAAGGGATCTATCAAAGTCTGTTCTTCACATCATGTTTGTGGAAGTGTGTCATGGCATAGATAAAGGACATTTCGGACAAGCCAGAAGGCTATTGGAAGATGAGACCAAAATATAACTTTTTTTTTCAACAATTACCAGAAATGTTTAGTTGCAGTTTTTGCTGCACAGGGGGTCACACCAGATATTGACAATAAAGGTTCACATACTTTTCCACTCACTAATATGTAATATTGGATATTGTAATCATTTTTCTCAATAAATAAATGACCACATGTCATGTTTTTATCTCATTTCTTTAACCACTTTCCCTTTATCTTATTTTTAGGACTTGTGTGAAAATCTGATGATGTTTCATGCATTTTATGTATTTATTAGTGCTGGGCAAAGATAAAATTTTTTAATCGCGATTAATCGCATCTGGTGATTGCGATTAATCGCGATTAATCGCATTGTTAGATGTAAAATTAAAAA
>JAVSBU010341518.1:0-10585 GCA_033118015.1 Loricariichthys derbyi | reverse complement strand
GGTGGGATGGAGGAGGATGACTCGCTGTGGCGACCCCTGAAAAGGGAAAAGCCGAAAGAAAAAGAAGAAGAAGAAGATATCTGTAGGTTTGCACTGTTTAATGTTGATAATGACAATGATAATGATAATGACGTTCACCAGACAAAATCATACTCACACAGTCTTTTAAAGCTACTATAATGTAAATAAAGGGGATTTTCACAAGAAAACTATGCAAACGATATATAAACGAGTCAGAGATTCCTCTGACATTTTAATTTATGGAAAATACAAACAATTAAAGAAAATACAGTAACACACTGTTATGGAGTTATAAGACAAGTCTTTATTTCCTATTGTGATTTATTATCATTTTAAGTTCTCTGCCATTAAAGTTTTAACAGAACATTTTATACATTTTTTATTGATTTATCTTTATTTGATATTATTTTTAATTACATCAAAAATAATATATCACAAATAAATGGTTGTGTGAAACTTTTGTTTCTGCTGCCAATATATCACACATTATTAAAATAATGTGCTAGTCATAATAGAGTAACATTGTTATTATTAAATATTATTATTTTTAAAATTACTATTATTACTGTCACTCTCATAGAGCAATCGGACTCCAATTCCCAGAATGCACTTGAGCCGGAGCCGGGTCTGGCGCGCCCTCTATCGCCTGAGTTCTAATTAGACTCACCTGTGGCTTGTTAGGAGCCACAGTTAAGTAGATTCAGGGCGCGTCAGCCCAATGCGAAGTATTGCCAACGTTGTTGCGTACCGAACGTTTTCTATTGTGCGATTATCAGTCTCTACGGTTTTGGATTACGTTTCTGGCTTTTTGGATTACTGTGTATTTGTATTCTCCCCCTCGGCTTTGTCTGCTCGTGCTATTGCTTATTGTGTATCGACTCCGGAGTGTTTGCTGGGCGAACACCACGTACAGCTACATCAGGTGGCCGCTACAATTTCCACCATGCGGACCCAGCAACATGAACAAGGTACGCAGCTTTCCGAAATTCAAGCTACGTTAAAAGTTATTACGGAATGCTTCAAGACAGAGTGCGTTGTGTCTGAGGCAGTTCCAGATCCAAGCCTTAGCGAGGGTCCAGGGTTCCCGGTTAGCAAACCAGATAAATTTGATGGATCGCCGGTAACTTGTTGGGGGTTTTTGCTGCAATGTTCACTCTACTTTTCTAATGTGCCAACCGCCACCGATGCGGCAAAGATTTCATTTGTGGTTTCCCGATTAACTGGTAAAGACGTAGATTGGGCTACGGCAGCATGGCCTGTTATTGAAGAGCAGACATATGAGGACTCTCTCAAGGCGTTTAAACAGGTATTTGATGATCCCCATGAGGGTCGGTCGCAAGGGGAACGTTTGATTGAATTAAGACAAGGGAACCAATCGGCGGCTGAATATGACTTGCTATTCCGAACCATAGCCGCCGGGAGCAGTTGGAACGAGCCGATATTGATGGTCATGTTTCGCAACAGGCTTAGGCCAGAGTTACACACGGAACAGAGTTACACACGGCACTGGTCTGCCTCTAGAGGCTTTGATAGCATTGACAATTGAACTGGACCAATTGAGATTTGGAGGAGAACATGCTGTCCAGGGACCTCCTCCAAATCAGAGTGCCTACACGCCTCCTGCGGTGACACAATCACCCCCTAGTGCATCTCTCAGGACTGAACCGAGACAGGAATATGATGAGTTCATGGAAACAGACAACGCTCGAGTCCCGGCTAGAGAAAGATGTCGTCGTCTGTTGTGGGACTTATGTTTAAACTGTGGGGCTCCAGGTCATTACGGCCGCAATTGCCAAAACCGCTTCTCCTGTGATCCCCGTCGGAGATCGTATCTTGGCTCGTCCCACGGTAGGCCTTTCCGTGCTCTGCACGGACACCCAGGCCATTCACATGAGCCAGCAGCCCAACCTACGGGAAAGCGTGTGGAGACCACTCCACACGCTAAAGCGGTAAGTTGTTGCACTCCGGGTGAAAAAATGTTTACCATCCCTGTAACTTTATTCTGCAAAAAAGACCCATTTGTCATTCCAGCTTTGGTAGATTCCGGATCAGAGGGCAACCTGATCAACCGACGAGTGGTGGAGCAACTGGGGTTGGCTACGTGCGACTTAGAAAGGCCCCGCAGGTTGAACGCAGCAGACGGGACTGCGGTAGGGGATGGAATGATGACCCGTATCACCGTACCTATATGTATGAACGTGAGTGCCATGCACTCGGAGAAGGTGAGACTATACGTGGTAAATAAAATTAACCATTTCATGATTCTGGGGTTACCCTGGCTTAAAAAACATAACCCAAGTATCTCCTGGGCAGAAGGAAGTGCCCTATCATGGTCTCCCTTCTGCCAGCAGAACTGTCTGGTTAAGCCACAGGTACAATTAAATAGGACAGCTATAGAGAGTCCAGAGAGCAACGCTGGGACAGAAATCCCTTTGCAATACAGGGCGTTCGCCGACGTATTCAGTAAGAGAAAGGCCGAGAAGCCTTTAATGAAGAAGCACATTCTTCTTCATTAAGAAGAAGGATGTGGGCCTGAGGCCTTGCATTGACTACCGCAGGTTAAACGTGATGTCCAAGACTTACCCATATCCCCTGCCGCTAGTACCGGCCGCATTAGAACAGTTGCGGGAAGCCAAGATATTTTCGAAATTAGACTTACGCAACGCATATAATTTGATAAGAATTAAAGAGGGGGATGAGTGGAAGACGGCTTTCTCGACCACTAGGGGACACTACGAGTATTGCGTCGTGCCGTTCGGTCTTAAGAATGCCCCATCCATATTCCAGTCTTTCGTGAATGACATATTTCTGGACCTCCTGGGTAAGTGCGTAATCGTCTACATCGACGACATATTGATCTATTTACCGGACAGGGAGACGCATGTTAAGCACGTGGGCACGGTATTATGCTGACTAAAGCAACACCAGCTATACGCCAAACTAGAAAAATGCGAATTCCATCAAAAGACAATATCGTTCTTGAGCTACATAATCAGCACTCAGGGCATTTCCATGGATGACAAGAAAATCGAGGCGATTGTGAAATGGCCCTCACCCAAGATGATAAGGGAACTACAGAGGTTCTTGGGGTTCGCAAACTTCTACAGAAGATTCATAAGGAATTATAGCTCTGTGGTAGCTCCCCTAACCAATGCCCTAAAGGGGAAGACCAAGCATTTGGTATGGTCAGGACAGGCAGAAGAGGCTTTTAAGGACCTAAAAAAGAGATTTACGTCGGCACCCATATTACAACATCCTAACCCTGAAGTACCTTTTGTTGTAGAGGTGGACGCATCCAATACCGGAGTGGGAGCCGTGTTATCCCAAAACAAGGGCTCTCCGAGCAGACTGTACCCGGTGGCGTTCTTCTCCCGGAACATGACCACAGCTCAGCAGAACTACGCCATCAGGGACAGAGAGTTATTGGCGGTTAAATTGGCATTTGAAGAATGGCGGCATTGGTTAGAGGCTGCTAAACATCTGTTCGTGGTAATAACGGATCACAAGAACCTTGAATTCTCAAAAAAACCTGAAACGCATGAATGCGCAATAAGCTAGGTGGTGTCTGTTTTTTGCAAGGTTTAACTTTTCTATCACCTATAGACCAGGCGAGCACAATACAAAAGCTGATGCACTATCTCGCTTCTTCGTGGAGAACGAGGGCCCCGACCGTGAAGCTGAGAGCGTGCTGAGCCCAGAGATGTTTGTGGCACCAGTACGTTGGGAGGTGGTGGACGAGATCAAGAGATCCAACGTGAAGAAGCCACCCCCCAAATAATGCCCCGAGGGTAAGACATTCGTACCCAAAAAATTCAGAAGTAGTTTGATTACTTGGGCTCACACGTCTCTCACTTCAGGTCACCCTGGGGAGACCAGAACCAGACAACTGCTGGAGTCACAGTTCTGGTGGGAAAACATGAGGCGTGATATTCGTAGCATCATGCGCCACATGTGCACACAATAAGGTTCCGCGGGTACTTCTGGCAGGTAAATTCGTCCCACTGCCTATACCTAATCACCCATTGTCTCATTTAGCGGTCTATTTTGTCACCGACTTACCGCCCTCAGAGGGCTACACAGTTATCATGACAATTGTGAATCGGTTTTCCAGGGGGGTCAGATTTGTGCCATTCACGAAACTACCCAGTGCGTTTGAAACAGCTGAAGCATTGTTTAACCTGGTCTTCTGGCTATTCGGTATTCCGGAGGATAGGGGGCCACAATTTATATCGTAAGTATGGGCAGCATTCTTAAAGGGCTTAGCTATCACCGTAAGTCTAACATCAGGGTATCACCCAGAATCCAATGGCCAGTGTAAGAGGACCAACCAAGAACTAAACAAGTTCCACAGGGTACACTGCTCAGAGAATAAAAATGACTGGGCCACCTTTCTCCCGTGGGCCGAGATGGCACAGAACTCGTTAGTTTCAGCTACCACTGGCATCACCCCCTTTAAATGTATGCTGGGGTACCAACCTCCCCTTATGCCCTGGTCGGGGCAACCTACGGACATCCCTGCCGTGGACTACTGGCTCAAGCGAGGAGAGGAGGTGTGGGAGCAGACTCACCAACGCATAGAGGAAGTAATCAACTGCTACAAGGCTGAGGCAAGACTCCTAATTACCAGCCAGGGGACAGAGTATGGCTTTCAACGTGCGATCTCAACCCATGGCAGGGAAGTAAAAATACTCTCACAGAAATATACTGGACCTTTCAAGGTCATAAAAAAGATAAATGATGTAACTTACCATCTGAATTTGCCTCCACAGTCCCGTACTTGTCCCTCCTTCCATGTCTCTCGGCTGAAACCCTTTGTCAAGGGGCCACTGGAGGAATTCTCGGAGGGTATGGAGGCCACGGATCTCGAGGCGCCAGAGGGAGAACCCATATATGCAGTGAGGCGCCTACTGAAATCGAGCAGATGGGAGAGTGGTCTACAGTACTTGGTAGACTGGGAGGGGTACGGCCCTGAGGAGCAGAGCTGGGTACCCGCAGCAGATATCCTGGACCCGTTGATCATCGCTGATTTCACTGGCGACATCCGCGGATGCCAGCACCCAGATCCAGAGGTCGGCCAAGGAAGCAGCCGGTACAGAATGGTTCCAGGTCCACACAACCGCTGCGACCAGCTTGTACCTTCTACAGGTCAAGACCAGGGCCTA
The DNA here is from genome assembly GCA_033118015.1 of Loricariichthys derbyi. Taxonomy (NCBI): domain Eukaryota; kingdom Metazoa; phylum Chordata; class Actinopteri; order Siluriformes; family Loricariidae; genus Loricariichthys; species Loricariichthys derbyi. The sequence goes on along the minus strand of JAVSBU010341518.1, from coordinate 5,402 downwards.
GGGGGCGGCTGGAGACTTCGCTAGTGGGTGAAAGGACCGATATCGATTCGGGAGAGGAGGACCTCTCTCAGCGCCGGTGAGAGGAAGGGACCGGCCTGAATCTTTGGGGGGTGCTGTCACGCTCATAGAGCAATTGGACTCCAATTCCCAGAATGCACTTGAGCCGGGTCTGGCGCGCCTTCTATCGCCTGAGTTCTAATTAGACTCACCTGTGGCTTGTTAGGAGCCACGGTTAAATAGACTCAGGGCGTGTCAGCCCGGTGCGAAGTATTGCCAATGTTGTTGTGTACCGAGCGTTTTCTATTGTGCGATTATCTGTCTCTATGGTTTTGGATTACGTTTCTGGCTTTTTGGATTACTGTGTATTTGGATTCTCCCCTCGGCTTTGTCTGCCCGTGCTATTGCTTATTGTGTATCGACTCTGGAGTGTTTATATCGACGACGATTCTTGTATTAAACCTGCCCTTCCTATCCCTTTACCCTGCTTGTGTCTCCAATCCTTCCCAACATCACAATTATCTAATTATAGACCTGTTAAAAGTAATTATATTATTTTTATTATATAATTATTGAGACTATTATTATTATAATTATTCTTATTATAACATTAAAGTATTATTAATAATAATATAGTAGTACATTCATTTATTTTTAATCCTAATAATAATTTAATTAATTAATTAATAATAACAGTAAAAATATTGCCATTATATTATTTTATATTTATTAATATTGTTTTAATACTTATTATTTTTTATATTATATTATTATTTATTACTCTTGTTAATATTATTATTGTCATTATTATTATTAGAATAGTACTTTATAAAGTAATAATAATAATAACCCTACCCACCCTGCACATTCTTTTTTCTCCCCTCTAAAAAAAAAAGATACAGACAATTAAAAACTAACACCAACAGACTGAAGCACAGCTTCTTTCCTCAAGCTGTGAAAGCCATCACCCCCCCCCCCCCCATCCTGATGGTCAATCAGTGAATACAATACAATATATATATATATATACATATATACACATACATACTTTGGTCTCCTTGACTTGTGAGGAGGTTGTATGTTCTCCCCATGTTTGGTTTCCTCCCACATTGGGTTGGGTTAATTGGTCACTCTTAATTGACTATAAACAAACAAATCCATTAACTCTTGAAACAGCCTCTGGTTTCCCCTGAAAAATGAACCCATAAACAAAACAAAACAAAAATAACATATGGTATGTGTGATTGTCTTGTGAAGACACTTTGAAATTATTCAGAACGCTAAAGCATTAGAGAAAATTGGCTCTGGGCTCAAAGTAGACGATGCAGTTCCTTTTTAGAGCTCACGTCTGATTGTGCAGCTGAACCTCAAAGGCCTGAGCATATTCAAAAGCAAGCCCCTCTGTCCATAACGAAGTTGTGAAAAGACTTGATGGAGCATGACGGATGGAGGACGTTGGATTTGTCGAAGGCTGCGGCTCTCATTAAGTTGGAAATGAAAGACGTCGGGTGGCTTAGTGCAGCGCAAGGTTAAAAAAGCTCATCACATCTCGTAAGCAGCTAACTGACCAATTATTATCACCACTTTCCTCACATAATGAGAACATTTTTTAACCTTGAAGGCTTCTGAAGTTCTTTTATGTGCAGGCAGTGAAGCTGCTCCACGTTCCAGCTCCCATAAAACAAACGGCAAAGCTTTGGAATCTGCCCAATTCAGGTTTTGCATAAAGTAATAACCATATGCATTTGTACTTTGCCTTTTCGTGTTGAATGATCCGTTTATTAATCAATCAAAATCCAGACTGGAAAAAGCATGTGAACCCTTCTGATTTTGTTTGAGATAAATATTGTATAACTTATTTATACTATACAGTTGCGTATTCACTGCTCCCTTAGTGATGGGAAGCTACAGAACTCAGCTCCTCCTCCACCATGCTTCACAGTTGGCAACAAATGTTGGTTTGAGGATTTCCTTCATCATGAATCCCTGATAATAGCTCAACATCAGCCTTGTTTTATGCTGGTATTTCTCTGTCTTAAACTTCTTTCACACCTTCTTCCGTGTTTGCACGTTGTGTTCTTGGTGTGATCTTTGCAGGATCTCCACTCCTAGCTACTGAGAGTAGCATCATTATTGACTGTGTTCCATTTGTAGACCTTTTGTTTTGTATAATGAGAAACACGGGCCTCATTCATAAAATGTGAGTGGAACAAATTGGATGTAAATTGCTCGTAGTCCCAAAATGTACGTACAGATAAAATCTACCATCAGACATGCACTTGAATTAAAGTACAGACTCAATTATTCTATAGTACCTAAACAATAAAAGTATGAAATTACACTGGGCTTAATAATATAGCCTGTTATTCAGAGAAACGTCCATTAAGTCTGGAGGGGCCAATCATTTCACTAACAGAAATTTGGGTTGGTCTAATAGTCTTAGTATATATAACCTTAGAGATCAAAGAGATTTATTAGTATATTAGTAGGGTCATAGGCTTTTTTTTGGGGGGGGGGGTTCCCTCTCAAAATTTTAGAAAAGTAAATGTAATTCCTGCTCACAGTAGCCTTGTGATTTAGTTTTTTTAACAGCATGACTTGTTTCTCTCTGACTGTTTAGCTGAAATGATTATTAGGCTATAATTAGTTTCAGATCACGTTGTTTTTAAACAGTTATGGTTTGGTACCAAGGAGGGAGGAATTGGAGCTCAGGAGGCATCTGTAATGATGTGAGAGAGTACCAGCTTGAATATCATTTAAATTTTTTAAATCTTTAAGCTACAGTAATGGCATATTAAATAGCCAAACACAGCTATTTAAAACACGGCTCAGATGATGCATTCAGTTGGATTGCATGAGCAGTGTGCCCAAGTAAAGTTTAACTGGAACCTACACCACTGCATCAAGGCACGAGCCAGTGATGCATTTGCATAAATAAATAAGAAGAACAACCATTCGGTTAACGTGCAATCGATCTGTTCTAAGAAATGTTATTGTTCCTCAGACGTTTGGAGAAAGCATGGCTCATTGGTCAGAAGGCATACAGGCGAGAAGATCAGCTAGAAGATATGATTTGCTGCTAAGCATCTTTTTTAGGACCCGAAACTACTATGGACTTTCAAAAATGAAAGATGTTGACATGAATGCACTCAGTTCATTAAAATCTCGTTTTCTGTGACCTTTTCTTCACTTTTTTCTGAGATATTATGGAGGATTTGTGCTATGGTTCCTCAGTCTGTGGGCATGGATTATGGTAATTGTACAATGATTATAAACGAACCGAAGGAAAGGAACATTTACTTGCAGTTTGCTCATTTTTTTACTCAGTTTTCATAAATGCTTTGTGTACTTCTATTACCTTTGTATTAGGGTCCATGCCAGGTCTGTTCTGATTAGCACGGGCAGTCTGACATGGAGCTAATGTCACAGCCCGACCCAGAGAGGTCCTGCACATATGCGGAGAGCAACTGCTGATTCGAAATCAAACCTCGCAGATTGGGTTCAGCTGGCACCAATTAAAGAGCCACGACGAATCAGTTCGGTGCAGGCCATTATTGTAAGATAAGAACTTGTACGCTTGTTGGCCTGGCGACCGTGCTGATTTTGCTGTGGCCTTGTGTAACCAGTCTGGGGTTTTACACGGGGTTTTAGTGATGCGCAATATACTGTAACTTCTTTTACGTACTAAAAGCATGTCCTGAGCTGGTGCCTGCATATGAAGCACAATCGTGGAATGTGCAGCGGGTTCATGCAGCAGCCTCGCTCATGGCACCAGAGAAGGTGAGGGATGAAGGTATAATCCTTCCTTTGTAGAGGGAGGGCCGAGTAAAACCAGGGGGCTTGAGGTAATTGTCAGGGTGTAGTTTGCTCTTGTAGGGACAGTCAGCTGTGTCTCTGTGGCACTCGGTATCCTCTGAGCACTCCCTTCGCCCCCATGTGGTCATCCAGGCAGGGCTGGATCTATTTGATTTTGTAGGTGGGTCACTGCTCAGGTTTGTGCCCTCTCTGCACCCTGCCATGCCTCACTCAGGCCTCCCCTTTGTGCCAGTGATTGGCTGGTTCAGTACATCCAGCCGTAAAATTGATGGTTGGCCGGATTGGTATGCCAGCCATAAAACTGGGTCCACTTCACCTTGGACATGTCCTAGTCATCTCCATGCTCCCTAGCTGCTTTGGCCCTCATGGGTTAGACATTTAGGCTTGTTTTTTGGTTTCGTTTTCAGTTTCACTTTTGTTATTTTTGCTTTCCTTAGTAGACTTATTTTACATTCAATAAATCCTGCCTTTATTCATGAAGCCGTCTGCACGTGGGTCCTCTGCTCCACTTCACCCCAACATAGTCACACTTTGTTTTGTTCTACGTGACTTTTTGTGACTGTAAATGATTAACAGTCCATCTCATTAGTTCAAACACAGGCTTAAATTTATGAGCAATTAGAGAATAAATAGTGTGTGATCCACTGGATTTCTCCATTAAAATGGATGTGTTTTTAGCCAGACAATTAAGCCATTGAAACGATCACCCAGCGATCTTGAGCTCTCACCAGGATGGAACTTGTTCAGGTCAAACACGGCGGTGGGACCAAGATTCAGCGGGAGCTAATTAGGCACAATTTAACATCACTCACATAATGAAATAACGAACTTGGCATGACAGTTGAGGCAGAGGATTTGGAGCTGCTCTGGAAATGCCACGTATAAGTGACAGGCTCAGTAATGACTGCAGATACTGCAGATGCTCTTACACCCAGGTGAGAGTCCAAGCTAATTTTTACACTAATAATCTCAGGGGAAGACGGCTCTCATTATATCAAAGCATTCAACCGGCAAACAACAGACGTCTGTGGGCTTTCAACGACGTCTCTGCCTGGGTAGATTTGTACCATCTGCTGTAGGACAGGGATTCAGACTGCAATCAAAATATGATCGTTGTGGTTTTTTTGTTTTTTTTGTTTTGTTTTTCACTTGAACTAGACGAGTTCAAATTACAATTTTCTTGGACTATTGCAATTTCTTTTAAAATATGGCATGACCGATTCTGACTTTTCTTTCTGCCTAAGAGTTATTAATGATGCTACAGAAACAATTGCTAAAGAAAGCAGGAGCTGTTGGTTTGTACCTGGCTCTACATTCTCACTAACTTTAGCTTTGCGGCATCAGCTACAAATATTGTACTCTATTACTAGCCTTGATAAAAATTCTTTTATGAGTAAGTGCAAGAATTTGAGCAGAAGTAACAGTGCACAATTGAACTCAGCCCACTCAGGTCACGCTTTTACACAGACACTTATACCCCACTCTCACATAGCAGTTGTGAGGACCAAGTAATGGTGGAGACGCACGCAGGGTAAAGGGTAAAATGGCAGGTTTAATCCAAGAATCAGCATTGAAATAAACAATCCAGA
>JAVSBU010341498.1:0-10586 GCA_033118015.1 Loricariichthys derbyi | reverse complement strand
CAGTGAACAGATCCAGACAGATGGGGCACTGGAGCTGATCTTCAGACAGGACACTGCTGGAGGAAGCCATGACTGATAGAGAAAATATAAACACCTTATGAGATAAACTGTTTATGGAATCAAATTGAATACAATTTTGATACATTGTTAATATAAGCATGTTTAGTAAAAGAAGCTCATAATGAAATTCATCTGTCAGATTCACATTCCACCAGTTTTTCATTTTCTGAAATGTAGTAAAGTGTTATTGTTTTAAAACCTGATCTTTAGTATAAAAACACATTACTCTATCCACTCTAATCTGTATCTGTAATTGAATATTAATGCGCATCTGACTGTAATAGTAACACAGTCTTAAACATGTACATTAATGTAGATTATGTTTTGACCTGTGCTCTGCTATGATGCTCACATACAGAGCCATTTACTCTCATATAGAACAATATCAGTCACTGAAGGATGAACGGTTAGCATTAGCCGCCTATTTTCACTCCATTAAGCAACATGAATAGCTGATCTACTGACATTTACTTGTCTTCGTCAACTTTCGTCAACTTTCGTCAACTTAATGCTCGGAACATTAACAGATGGACGCCGTAGAACTGTTAGAAAACAGCAGCAGGTAGGAGCTCTCTTACCGGATACGATATGAGCCGCGTACATTCACTTCCGGGTTTCGCGCGCAAGCGCAGTGACTGTGTAGCTTCAACATTAAAGTCATAGCTTGACTTCATAAGCAAAACTTCAGTCCTCATAAGGTTCCATTATGGAATAATTGAGTCATATTAAGTGGAAGGAACCTACATTTATGGAAGATTGGTTGCCAAAATACATCTGGTATATTATGCACATTTTGGATAAAAATGACAATACATTTAATTTGGAGGAATTTAATAACAAGTATACTATATAGCATTGATTGTTCCAAGGTAACTTACAAGAAAGTTATAAATAACATCCCAAACGTCCTTATTCAGTCAATAAAATGCAATTTGCCTAACACAACACCAAGATTACATAAGATTAAAATTAATTATGTGGAAATTGTAGATAAAAATGTAACAATAAGTTTCTAAGTCAATATTTTAGAAAGATTATGTAGCAAAAATAAACATCAATCTACAACACCTTGATAAATCTGTAATATCTAAAATTAGGATGAAATATTTAACATTACCAAATCCTCCTAAATATAAAGAACTACATTTTCAAATCATAACTAATATATATCCATCCAATGAGTTAATAAGAGTAAGATTTAAATTTGAGGTAGAGAATTGTGGTTTTTGTAATACAAAGATTGAAATAACTGATCACTTGTGTTATGAGTGTGTTAAAGTTCAAAATCTGTAGAGATGGTTCCACAACTTTTTGACTTCCATACGTATAGATTTCTTCTCCTTTCAAAATATTCAGTTTGGTTTATTTCTTGATGATAAAAATGTGGAATTGTTGATTAATATAATAATCTTAACAAAATATTATATTCATAAATGTCGTGTTGCAAAACGATTCCCCTCACTGTCGCCTCTCAAAAATGAACTCTCCCTGTTTAATAAATGTCTGAGTACGATGCATAACACAAAAGCAAAGAATTTGTACATGTTAATAGAGGAATTTCAGCTATTAGCCCCTTGCAGGTGTTTTTTTTTCAATTTTTATTTGTATTATTACTATTATTATTATTATTATTATTATTATTCTAATGAATTTCTTGTTTATATATTGAAGGAGATGCGTTGAATATGTAAGTGACTGTTATTTGATATGAGAGTGTAAGTGTTTTGTTAATGTTCTTGGTGTTTCAATAAAAATAAAAAATTGAAATCAACAGTCATTAAAGCCTTTTCTAAATAATATTTTTACACAGTGACTGTGTATGTTTATGTTTAAATAAGAAATATAAACTCAATAAAAACTATAAATAATGAAATAATAAAATAATAAAAAATGTAATAAATATAAATTACACTTTTAAATTAAAGGTAAAGTGGGAGGAGAGTAGTCTGAATTGGGTTCTGGTCACGTGGACCAGCTCACACATCGCACTCATGCGCCAGCCGCGAGCGTTTCCAAGGCCTGCGCGGGATCGCATCAATGGGCGCGTGCATGTTTCCCGCCAACTCCCACGTCTCGTGCGATTGACCCGCGCGGGGCTCACATTTTCTGTGTGCTCGCTCACCCGGATCAGGTGATGCCCTGTAAGGACAGCGATTGGCTCGTTTCTCAGACCTTCCCCGAGATGATGAAGGAGTGACTGAGCACTCAGCACGTGATCTCTACAGTGAGCTTCCTCCCACTCTGATAAAAGAAGAGCTGCAGGTGGGTTTATAAGGGGCGCTCTGAGGAAGATGATCTCCATTATGGTAGGTTAAAAAAAAAATAACAGCAGCTCTGTAACACCTTCTTCGTCTCTCTTCTATTATTTACTAAGTATTCTCTCTCACCTCGCTCTTTAATCTCACAGTTAAACTTTATTTATGAAGGAAAACTGCTGCTTTCAGCTACACTCGCAAAGCACTATGGGAAATATGATCATTACACTACAAACCTCACCAACCCTAACCAGTAACCCAGATAATAAACACACACATCCGTGTCAGGAATCAAGAGCAATATGAGGAAGAAACCTGGATATTTACAATTAATTTAATATTTTAAATATTCCATGATGTGAAAAAGTTGTACCTCAAACATGATGTATCTTTTTTTGCCTATATGTTTGATCCAGTTGATTCAGATCTTCTTTAATGAACCGACAAAAAATCCAATATCACCTGGCCATGTATCAAATTATTAACTGGGAAAGGTCATTCATTCATTCATTCATTTTCTTATGCATTTATCCTGGTCAGGGTCACAGGAGAGCCAATGACTAGACGGTGACACAAACAGGGGCACCAGTCCATCGTAGGGCACACACACTCATACACACTTACACACTAAAGGCACTTTGGAAACACCAATTAAACTAAAACACATGTCTTTGGAATGTGGGCCTGAGTTCCCAGAGAAAACCCACATGGACATGGGGAGAACATGCAAACTCCACACAGGCAGTGCTAACAACTGTATCACTGTGCCACCTGAAATGGGAAGATTAATAAAGAAAAACAGAGAGCAATCAATAATCTAATCATCATTTTAATCCAAACTATCCAGAAATGAGAGGAAGTCAAAAGCTCTCAACAATCAGAAAAACAATACGATCAAAGGAAAAAAAGTTCATGATAGTTGAACAATACAAAAGGTTAAAGCTTTTACTTATGGCTGAATTTGATTAACAAGGCAGATGATCAGAGGTGCTGAGTTTTCACCGTCTTCATTGAGACAGGGACTGAATATTGGATAGTGTGAAGGACACATTACTCTATCCACTCTAATCTGTATCTGGATAAATACTGTATACAGAACAAACTATGGGGTCAGGGTTAGGGTACAGGACTATGCATCAGAATATCTAGAGCTCAAATCCCATCACTGCTACAGTACCACTGCTGGGGTCTTGAGTCCTTAACCAACAATTGCTTGGATTGTTGGTTAAGTCACTTTAAATAACCGACAAAATGTAAATGAATGGAATTTCCAGCATATTGTAGGGTTGTAAAGTAATGACTTGTCCATTGTAATATTTTCCAATATTTTATGCTGAGATAAATCCTCTTCTTAAAGTCAATCCATTCTTTATGGTCTGGCTCGGTTTATCTTAATAACAGCAAAAGCTTCAACGGATCAAAACGGATCATTTTACAAAATAATATAACAAATCAAGAACTAATGTTAGAAACAAAAATTATCTCACAAATAGCGCTGTAGTGAAGAAACAGTGGAGAACCTGCAAATGGAGATCTGCTCCTGCTGAAAGAAAATCTGTTTCCCCAAAAAGTTCAGTTTAACTTTCGTTTTACTCTGTTTGACGTCATGAGGAATTTGTAGAATTCACAGATTTGGTCACTAGATAACATAGGTCCACCATTAAATACAAACAGCTTTTCCATAAAGTTCTGAATGATCAGTCTGCTCACATGGTGGTGAAGTTAGTAAAATTTATTTATCTATTTATTTATATTCTCAGTCAGAGACTCTATATTAATAGTGATAAATATATTGCACAATGTTATTTTTAGTTTGGTTTGGAGGACTTACTGAGAGCAGTGCTGGTGCTGCAGTCTAACTGCATGAGGAATGAAGGACCTGTGGTAACAATCCCTAACACACATCGGGTGATCCAGCCTGTCACTGAGGGTGCTGCCCAAAGTCTTATACATGGGCTGGGATTCATTGTCCATAAGAGTCGCTAGCTTGTTTAGCATCCTCCTGTCCTCCACCACCTGCACCGGGTCTAAGGGTTCCCCCAGGACAGAACTGGCCTTCCTAATGAGTTTGTCCAGTCTGTTCCTGTCTGCATTTGAGATCCTGCTGCCCCAGCAGACCACTCCATAAAATATGGCTGATGCCACCACAGTATCAAAAAAGGTCCTGAGTAGTGGCCCCTGCACCCCAAATGACCTTAGTCGCCTCAGGAGTACAGTCTGCTCTGTCCTTTTTTAAAAAGTGCAGCAGTGTTGTCTGACCAGTCAAGTTTTGTGTTGAGGTGAACACCAAGGTACTTATAAGTGTCCACCATGTCAATGTCCATTCCATGAATGTTCAGCAGTGTTGGGAGAGGGAAACCGCGCCTACAAAAATCCACCACCAGCTCCTTAGTTTTTTCATTGTTGATCTGGAGGTGGTTACTTAGACATCAGTCCACAAAGTTTTGAATCACCTGCCTGTATTCCCGGTCATCATTGTCAGTGATGAAAGCGACAAGAGCAAAGTCATCCGAGAACGTCTTTAGGGGACGGTTCTGTGAGCTGTACTTAAAGTCTGCAGTGTACAGGCTGAAGAGGAATGGTGCCAAAATGGGAAGCTTAATAAAGAAAACATACAGGCAGAAAGCACTAATCTATTCATCATTTTAATCCAACCTTTGCATCAATGTGAAGAAGCTAAAAGATCTCAACAATCAGGAAAACATAATACAATAAAAGGAAATAAAGTTCATGATATTTGAATAATACAAAGAGTTAAAGTGATTAGTTATGACTGACTTTGATTAACAGGGCAGATGATCAGAGGTGCTGAGTTTTCACTGTCTTCAGCAAGACCAGGACTGAATATTGGATAGAGTTTCTCAGTGAATACCTACCATACCTACACAAACACACACAGGCACACACATCCCCCGAGAGCTGGACACAGATGGCTCAAATAAGGCCCCAGCTGATGTTCTTTCTCAACCCACTTACATCAGGTTTTCTCTAAACCATCACAGATTTGCTGGCTTGACTGTTGTGGACTATTTAGTAGAACTTTATTTCTTGGTGATATGCATTTCAGATTGCTTCATGTATAATCATTGTTTATTTTGAAGGATTTTTGAACAAAATTTCCACAATAACACCACAAACACTGCTCAATACAAAACCTTTATTTAGACTTGTCTATAAACATAGAGGTCTGAAAATATTTGATTTCTGTGCTAAACTGACTCACTTATCTCAGGGACAGAGCTACACTATTGTGATTGTCGTTTCCCCAGATGGTAAATAAATGATTAAAACATGTAGAGAATGAGTTTAAAAAACACAGTAGAATCGACAGATGTGACCAATATAAATAAAACCGCAAACATGTAAAATATGCTTTAAATCCAAGAATAATGAAAAATACACCAGCTGTGACTTGTAATGCACAGCAGGAACCACAAGGACCGCCTTGGTGGAAAACCTGTTAGCGGCTGCAGAAAACTTGAAACTGGGCTGGAGGTTCACCTTCCAGCAAGACAACGACTTAAAACATACAGCCAGAGCTACAATGGAATCATTTAGATTAAAGCATATTCATGTGTTAGAATGGTCCAGCCAAAGTCCAGACCTAAATCCCATTATGAATCTGGAGCAAGACTTGAAAATTGCTGTTCACAGGCATTCTCCGTCCAGTAGATCCAGCAATAGGTGTAGAGACAAACCCCCAAAAGACTTGCAGCTGTAATTTCAGCAAAATGTGATCCTACAAAGTATTACCTTAGGGGGCTGAATACAAATGCATGCCACACTTTCAAGATATTTATTTATTAAAGATTTTGAGAATCATGTATCATTTTCTTTGCTCTTCACACATACTTGCGACTTTGTGTTGGTCTGTCACATAAAATCCCAATAAAATACATTTAAGTTTGTGGGTAGAAGGTGAAAATATGTGAAAAAGTCCAAGGGGTATAAATACTTTTGCAAGGCGCTGTGTGCTTTGAATATACAGAATGCAAAACACAAATTCAAACTACCAGCACTTTTAAATGTAAACATCTTCCAGCATTGTGAGGAAGCTAAAGGCTCTCAAGAAGCAGCATAACATGAAAGGATAAAAGGAAACAAAGTTATTAAATTATATAAAAGATTAAACCTTTTAATTATGATACTTTTTTTTAAATTATGTTACTCCTAAATCCCAGTCAGTTTTCCCTTTGACCAGAACTTCATAGTAAAATTTTCCTGTGGAGAATCCCTCCTTTCCCAACACAAATATATATTTTTAAATTTCTTTGGATTATCAAGTAAATTCTGTTCTTTGTCTGAATCAGTTACTTGTTTCTCATCATCAGACAGGATGAGGTTATGATGAGCTGTATCAGGATCCAGAATCACATCAACTGAGAGAAAAACAAATTTCAACAATCCCATCATTTAATAAATAAAATAAAATAAAATAAAATAAAAACTCAATAAAATCTACAAACAATCACACTTTTAAATTAAAAAGTAAGGTGGGAGGAGAGTAGTCTAAATTGGGTTCTGATCACTGTGGAGCAGCTCACACATCGAACTGCCAGCGTTTCCAAGGCCTGCGCGGGATATTGCATTTTTCCCGCCAACTCCAATGTCTTGTGCGATTATCCCGCACTCGCTCACCCAGCTGATGCCCTGTAAGGACAGCGACTGGTTCCTGTCTCAGAGATGATGATGGAGTGACTGAGCACTCAGCACATGAGATCTACAGTGACCTTCCTCCCACTCAGATAAAGGAGGACCTGCAGGTGGGTTTATAAGGGGCGCTCTGAGGAAGGAGATCTCCATCATGATAGGTTAAAAAAAAAATAACAGCAGCTCTGTAACACCTTCTTCTTCTCTCTTCTATTATTTACTAAGTATTCTCTCTCACCTCGCTCTTTAATCTCAGTTAAACTTTATTTATGAAGGAAAACTGCTGCTTTCAGCTACACTCGTAAAGCACTATGGGAAATATGATCATTACACAACAAACCTCACCAAACCTAACCAGTAACCCAGATAATAAACACACATATCCGTGTCAGGATTCAAGAGCAATATGAGGAAGAAACCTTTGGCTATTTACAATTAATGTACGTTGTAAATATTCGATGATGTGAAAACGTTGTACCCCAACACGATATATCTTTTTTTGCCTATATCTTTGATCCAGTTGGTTGAGATCTTTTTTAATGAAGCGACAAAAAATCCAATATCACCTGGCCATGTATAAAATCATAATCACTTCCTTGGTGATATAAAGTAACTGATTATCATGTAGTATAAAATTAAATGGGAAAGGTCATTCATTCATTCATTGTCTTATGCATTTATCCTGGTCAGGGTCACAGGAGAGCTGATGCCTAGACGGCAACAGAAACAGGGGCATCAATCCATTGTAGGGCACACACACACTCATACACACACTTACAGACTAAAGACACTTTGGAAACACCAATTAACCTAAAACACATGTCTTTGGAATTTGTGAAGAAACCGGAGTACCCGGAGAAAAACCTCATGGACATGGGGAGAACATGCAAACTCCAGACAGGCAGTGCTAACAACTGTATCACCGTGCCATCTGAAATGGGAAGATTAATAAAGAAAAACATACAGGCAGAAATTACTAATCTATCATCATTTTAATCCAACCTTTCCAGCAATGTGAAGAAGCCAAAAGATCTCAACAATCAGGAAAAAAAATAATACGAACAAAGGAAAGAAAGTTCATGGTAGTGGAACAATACAAAGGATTAAAGATATTAGTTATGACTGAATTTGATTAACAGGGCAGATGATCAGAGGTCCTGAGTCTTCACTGTCTTCATTAAGGCAGGGACAGAATATTGGATAGAGTTTCTCAGTGAAGGACTGACCAGTGAAAGAGTAGATATGGGACATGTTTTCAACATAGAACGAGAATAGACCCTCCTCATAAACATCCCCACCTTCTGAGGAGCCTCCTTCAAGGAGAGAACAGGAGTTTTGTAAGCATAACATTCTGATAAATTATCGAAATACACAATCCATAATCCATTTTCAGAACTAATGTCAAACTTCCCCTTCCTGGTATTGGACTCTTTTGTTACTCCTAATTCAAAACAGGTTTTCTCTTTGATCAGAACTTCATAGTAAATTCTCCCTGTAAATTCTCCTTTCCCAACATACAGATGTATTATGGGTGGTACCTCCCATAATAAAAGGCATCTGGAGACAATGGTGCAATTATTAAAAAGCAAAGGCTTGGGTCAAAATGAGAGATAATGGTATGAGGATAAAATAAAATGTTTGGCCCCAATGCATCAGGTTTTCTCTAAACCATCACAGATTTGCTGGCTTGCCTGTTGTGGACTATTTAGTAGAACTTTATTTCTTGGTGATATTTTAGCATTTCAGATGGCTTCATGTATAATCATTGTTTATTTTGAAGGATTTTTGAACAAAATTTCCACAATAACACCACAAACACTGCTCAATACAAAACCTTTATTTAGACTTGTCTATAAACATAGAGGTCTGATAATATTTGATTTCTGTGCTAAACTGACTCTCAGGGACAGAGCTACACTATTGTGATTTTCGTTTCCCCAGATGGTAAATAATTTATTAAAACATGTAGAGAATGAATTTACAAAACACAGTAGAATTGACAGATATGACCAATATAACTATAGAACATCAAACATGTAAAATATGCTTTAAATCCAGAAGAATAATGGAAAAATGCACTAGCTGTGACTTGTAATGCACAGCAGGATCCACAAGGGCCACCTTGGTGGAAAACCTGTTAGTGGCTGCAGAAGACTTGAAACTGGGGTGGAGGTTCACCTTCCAGCAGGACAACGACCCCAAACATACAGCTAGAGCTACAATGGAATGGTTTAGATTAAAACATATTCATGTGTTAGAATGGTCCAGTCAATGTCCAGACCTAAATCCCATTGAGAATCTGGAGCAAGACTTGAAAATTGCTGTTCATAGACACTCTCCATCCAGTCTGGTAGAGCCAAACCCCAAAAGACTTGGCGCTGTAATTTCAGCAAAATGTGATCCTACAAAGTATTAACTTAGGGGGGCTGAATACATATGCACACCACACTTTCCATATTTTTATTTATTAAAAATGTTGAGAATCATGTCTCATTTTCTTTTCACTTCACACATACTTGCTAGTTTGTGTTGGTCTATCACATAAAATCCCAATCGAATGTTTGTGGGTATAACTTGAAAATATGTTAAAAAGTTCAAGGGGTATACATAATTTTTGCAAGGCTCTGTATGCTTTGAATATACAGAATATAAAACACAAACCCAAACTACCAGCACTTTTAAATGTAAACAAACTTATTAAATTATATAAAAGATTAAAGCTTTTAATTATGACTGAATTTGATTAACAGGGCAGATGATCAGAGGTGCTGAGTTTTTACCTTCTTCAATAAGGCAGGGACTGAATATTGGATAGAGTTTCTCAGTGAAGGACAGACCAGTGTAAGAGTAGATATGGGACATGTTTTCAACATCATAGAAGGAGACCAGACCCTCCTCATAATCTACAAACACCCCCACCTTCTGAGGAGAGAGGGGAGATTTGTAACCATAATATTCTGTTAAATTCTCCAAATCCACAGTCCAGAATCCATTTTCAGGACTAATTTCAATCTCCCCCTTTCTGCTACTGGACTCTTTTGTTACTCCTAAATACCAATCAGTATTCCCTTTGACAAGAACTTCATAGTAAAATTTCCCTGTGGAGAATCCCTCCTTTCCCAACACATAGATTTCTTCATCAAATCTCTTTGGATTATCAGGTAAATTCTGTTCTGTGTCTGAATCAGTTACTTGTTTCCCATCATCAGACAGGATGAGCTCAGGATGAGCCGTATCAGGATCCAGAATCACATCAACTGAGAGAAAAACACAGATTACAACAATTCCATCATTCCATAGTGTTTATTAGTGAATAAATGTGTATTTAATCATGTGATTAATGAGAGCTCACATACCTGCATACTGTTTAATTCTCTTCAGTTCTGTTTAGAAAAGATGAATAAAATTATTATATTGTTTTATATCAATTTAAACCTGAGTTTAATCATAAGGAATAATGCATTAAACATTTCACAGATCTGTAAACACTTACTAATCTCAGTAAGGTTCTTTATCTCCTCATCTAGAGATTGCTGAAGCAGACCCAGAGCTCTCCTCAGAGGATCCACACTCAGATGAGGCTTAATCCTGATCTCAGTCCAGTTCTTGGTGGTTGGAGGT
>JAVSBU010341497.1:0-17483 GCA_033118015.1 Loricariichthys derbyi | reverse complement strand
ATAGAGGAGCGGGGTATAAGGGGCTAAGGGGAATAGTGAAGGTCGGTATGGGGGTAAGGGGAATAGAGTAGCGGGGTATAAGGGGCTAAGGGGAATAGTGAAGGTCGGTATAGGGAGTAAGGGGAATAGAGGAGAAGGGGATAAGGGGCTAAGGAGAATAGTGGAGGTGGGTATAGGGAGTAAGGGGAATAGAGGAGCAGGGGATAAGGGGATAAGGGGCTAAAGAGAATAGTGGAGGTGGGTATAGGGAGTAAGGGGAATAGAGGAGCGGGGTATAAGGGGCTAAGGGGAATAGTGAAGGTCGGTATAGGGGGTAAGGGGAATAGAGGAGGTGGGTATAGGGAGTAAGGAATTTATTTATCAAATTAATTTCTGTTTCCTGCAGTGACTTGGCTCTGAGAAACTGCCTGCTCACCTCAGACCTGAGCGTTAGGATCGGAGACTATGGCCTCTCACACAACCAGTATAAGGTAAACTAACTGTCCTTTTATGGCCCAGCAGTGGCTGGTTTGGCATTACTGGATTATATATACTGTACCCTCACATTTCCTGTGTGGCGTTTCCCTAACAGGAGGATTATTATCTAACTCCGGATAAACTCTGGATTCCTCTGCGCTGGATTGCTCCTGAGCTCCTGGAGGACTTCCGAGGAGAACTGGTGGTCACGGACCAGACCAAGTCCAGCAATGTGTGGTACGGATCTGTGCAGTTCTTCCATAAAAGCAGTATTACCTGATTTTGTACAACTAATCCGAAGGTTGCGTTTCGTTTGATTGACAGGTCATTGGGCGTAGTGATCTGGGAGCTGTTTGAATTTGGTTCACAACCCCACCGGCACCTGAGCGACGAGGAGGTTCTGACCTTCGTCATTAAGGAGAGGCAGATTACGTTGGCACAGCCTCGCCTCAAGCTCTCTCACGCCGACTACTGGTCAGATTTACTCAACAGTGTTATGTGATGCTTGTAATCAATATACAGTGGGTACGGAAAGTATTCAGACCCCTTTAAATCTTTCACGCTTTATTTCATAACAGCCATTTGCTAAAATGAAAAAAGTTTATTTTTTTTCTCATTAATGTACACTCAGCACCCCATCTTGACAGAAAAAAAAAACAGAAATGTAGAATATCTTGAATATCACCTGGTCATAAGTATTCAAACCCTTTGCTGTGACACTGCTGTGATATTTAACTCACATGCTGTCCATTTCTTCTGATCCTCCTTGAGATGGTTCTACTCCTTCATTGGAGTCCAGCAGTTAATTAAACTGGTTGGACTTGATTAGGAAAGACACACACCTGTGTATATAAGACCTCACAGCTCACAGTGCATGTCAGAGTAAATGAAAATCATGAGGTCGAAGGAACTGCCCAAGGAGCTCAGAGACAGAATTGTGGCAAGGCACAGATCTGGGTAAGGTTACAAAAGAATTTCTGTAGCACTCAAGGTTCCTAAGAGCACAGTGGCCTCCATAAACCTTAAATGGAAGAAGATTTGGATGACCACAACTCTTCCTAGACCTGGCTGACCAGCCAAACTGAGCAATCGTGGGAGAAGAGCCTTGGTGAGAGAGATAAAGAAGAATCCAAAGATCACTGTGGCTAAGCTCCAGAGATGCAGTAGGAAGATGGGAGAAAGTTCCACAAAGTCAACTATCACTGCAGCCCTCCACCAGTCAGGGCTTTATGACAGAGTGGCCCAACGGAAGCCTCTCTTCAGTGCAAGACATATGAAAGCCCGTGTAGAGTTTGCAAAAAAACACATGAAGGACTCCCAGACTATGAGAAATAGGATTTTCCGGTCTGATGAGACGAAGGTTGAACTTTTTGGCGTTAATTCTAAGTGGTATGTGTGGAGAAAACCAGGCACTGCTCATCACCTGCCCAATAAAATCCCAACATTGAAACATGGTGGTGGTAGCATCATGCTATGGGGGTGTTTCTTCAGCTGCAGGGACAAGATGACTGGTTGCAATTGAAGGAAAGATGAATGCGACCAAGTACAAAGATATTCTGGAAGAAAACCTCTTCCAGAGTGCTCAGGACCTCAGACTTGCAACAAGACAATGACCCTAAGCACACAGCTAAAATAAAAAAAGGAGTGGCTTCGGAACAACTCTGTGAGGATTCTTGACTGGCACAGCCAGAGCCCTGATCTAAACTCAATTGAGCATCTGAAAAATCTGGCTGACCACCAACATTCATCATCCAACCTGATGGAACTGGAGAGCACCAAGGAAGGAAGGAAGAATGGCAGAGGATCCCCAAATCTAGGTGTGAAAAACTTGTTGCATCATTCCCAAGAAGACTCATGGCTGTACTAGCTCAAAAGGGAACTTCTACTCAATACTGAGCAAAGGGTCCTCATCTCCTCTCTCCTGGCAGCGGAACAAGGGGCAGGTCGCAGGACGATGTTGGAGGACGAGGATGAGGATTACGAGGAGAAACACAACTTGGTGAGGAGAGGTGAGAGCGAGGAGTCATTCGAGAGGAGATGGGACTCGCTCCGACCCAAGACTCGGTAGAGGGAATATGCGAGAGAGGATGAGTGCTTTCGGGGAAATGATAACTCCTTTCCTCTGCTGGACCCTGTGAATTCCATCACCCCTCCATCGCACGAGCTGGACGACATCCTGACTGTCACTGAGACAAGCAAAGGGTTGAATTTTGAGTATTTCTGGGAGAAAGCTAATGCAAAGGAGGGGCTATAAACCACTTCCTCCTCCTCAGCCAATACCAGAACCCAGTTCCAGCCACCGGCACTCTTTGGACACACCCACCGTCGTCCCTGTGATTAGTGCTCGCAGTCCATCTTTAGCCAGTGAGTACTACATCCGTCTGGAGGAGCACACGCCACAAGACAAATGCACGTCCCGTAAAGGTCTGAATACTTATGACCATGTGATATTTCAGTTTTTCCTTTTTAATAAATTTGTAAAAGCTTCTACATTTCTGTTTTTTTCTGACAAGATGGGGTGCTGAATGTACATTAATGAGAAAAAATAACTTTTTTTCATTTTAACAACTGGCTGCTATGAAACAGAGTGAAAATTTTCAAGTGGTCTGAATAGTTTCCATACCCACTGTAAGTCACATTAACGGTCAGGGAGCTCCAGAAGAATCCAAGTTTAGTCTTAAGTCTCTAGCATGCAAGTTTGGGTCGAGTCTTCAGTGTGCAAATCTGGGTTTGTACCAAGGCTTGGATCTTTGGTGTGCGAGTCCAAGCTGAGGCTCTAATGTGTAAGTCCTGGTTGAATCTTGAATCTTGAGTCCCTGGCGTGGAGTCTTCGAATGTGAATCTGAGTCATTTCACTGGTGTGCGAGTCCTAGTAGAGTCTTTGAGTCTCTAACGTATGACTCTAGTCTCCAAATTCTGTAGCATATGTGTCTGAGTTGAGTCCTTATTCAGCAGCATGTCAAGGCTCGTTTATGACATTGTGCAACTCCGAGTCGAGTCTCGATTCTCAGATGTGAGAGTCCAAATCCAGTCTCGAGTCTCTGGGATGCAAATCTGAGTCGACTCTTGAATCTTTGGCATGTGAGTCCAAGTTAAGTCTGAAGACTAAAATGTTAGATTTGCGAGTTTGTGTGGAGTCTCTCGAATCACAGGCATGTGACTCTGACTTCATTCTTGAGTCTTGAGTGTCTGTTCATGTTGAATATTGAATCTTATGGTGTATGAATTCGAGTCAAGTCGTCTCTGGTAACCGATTCGAGTATAGTGTGCAAGTCAGACTCTGTCGTTTGTCTGTGACTCTATTTGAGTCTCGATTCTCAGATGTGAGAGTTCTAGTCGAGTATGAAGTCTCTAGTGTGGGTGTGAGTCAAGTCTTAAATCTTTGGCATGTGAGTCCAAATTAAATCTAGAGTCTCTGACCTGCACGGCCAGTCCAAGTTGAGTCTCAGTTCTCTAGCGTGCAAGTGCGAGTTGAACCTCGATTCTCTGGCGTGCAAGTTAGTGTGGAGTCCTGAATCTCAGGCATTTGAGTCTTGAGTCCCTAGCATGTTAGTCTTGAGCGCATGTTCGGGTCAAATCTTGAATCTTTGGCGTGTGAGAACCACAATCATAAACTGTAATCTGGAACTAACCTTCTAGCTGATTAAAGTTTACACCTTCGTGTGTGTCCTTAGGTACGAGGTCATGCAGTCGTGCTGGCTTCCACCATCTCAGCGTCCAACAGTCAATGAAATCT
This sequence comes from Loricariichthys derbyi, assembly GCA_033118015.1. Lineage (NCBI taxonomy): Eukaryota > Metazoa > Chordata > Actinopteri > Siluriformes > Loricariidae > Loricariichthys > Loricariichthys derbyi. The sequence goes on along the minus strand of JAVSBU010341497.1, from coordinate 13,291 downwards.
TCATCCTCCTCTCCTCTCTCCTGGCAGCGGAACAAGGGGCAGGTCGCAGGACGATGTTGGAGGATGAGGATGAGGATTACGAAGAGAAATATAACTGGGTGAGGAGAGGTGAGAGCGAGGAGTCATTCGAGAGGAGATGGGACTCGCTCCGACCCAAGACTCGGTAGAGGGAATATGCGAGAGAGGATGAGTGCTTTCGGGGAAATGATAACTCCTTTCCTCTGCTGGACCCTGTGAATTCCATCACCCCTCCATCGCACGAGCTGGACGACATCCTGACTGTCACTGAGACAAGCAAAGGGTTGAATTTTGAGTATTTCTGGGAGAAAGCTAATGCAAAGGAGGGGCTATAAACCACTTCCTCCTCCTCAGCCAATACCAGAACCCAGTTCCAGCCACCGGCACTCTTTGGACACACCCACCGTCGTCCCTGTGATTAGTGCTCGCAGTCCATCTTTAGCCAGTGAGTACTACATCCGTCTGGAGGAGCACACGCCACAAGACAAATGCACGACCCATAAGGGAAAGTTGTCATCTTCAAGGACAAATTCAGCCAGTCCTGGTGACTTAGAGTTGGTAGAGATTCCTACCCTCGAAAAGGAAAAGCCCACTTTAGGTTACCAAAAAAATATGGGACAGGGTTCTGTTCAGACTGTGAGGTCAAGCGAAGTCAAGGTCCTGGTCCCAAACATCGGCCTGGTCGAGTTCAGTAAAGAGAGCAGCTCCAGGGTGACAGATTTTACAGTGGTTGATATCGGAGACGTGAAAAATGGCCCAAACCTGAAGCGCTCTGGATCCGTAACCACACAGGTGCCGGTCCTTCCTCCAAAACCTCGTTCCTTGTCCATGTCCTCAGGCAGCAACCTACTGTCACGCCCCTTACCCGTTCCCCCACCTGTATACCCCCACTCCTATGGCATGGGTTACTTCCCTGCACCTTCCTACGCAGTCGGCAAATCGGAGACATCAGATCAACCGTTTACATCAAAATCCAGCTTCGATCATCTGGGGTTTAGTCGGACACATCAGACCCTACCACCGTCTCCCTCACACTCTCCGTCTATTCCACAGTCCTCTGTGATGGGCCATGCCACATTTCCCCCACCTCAAAGCTGTCCACCACCCCTGCCTCCACATTACAGGGCCCAGAAAGGGCCCCAAAATTATTTTGAAGACGTTTTCCCTAGAACCGGCAACCCTTCATCGCGGTTGGAAAGGGACCCATTGAGCTGTGACTACTCTGAGACACACAACCATTCAAAGGCTTCCCCAACAATTCCAGAAATGGAGCGGAAATCCTCTTCGAGCACGTCATACTCTGAGGATGACTACAGCTCCCCGTTTGTGTCCCCAAGCAGACTCAGCAGCGGCACCGTGATCGAACACGTGAGCTTGGTCGATGATCCAGACCCCGCCACTGCTGAGCTCTTCTCCAGGGGAATGAAGCGAACTCAGTCCCGCCTCGACGCCATCCTTCCAGCACTCTGGAAGCAGGAGGAAGAGATGCATCGGGAACGGGTTGCAGCAGCCAAAAAGTCCCCGATACACCTATTTCTGACTGAAATATCCAACGAACCTTTGGGTTCGAGCATCGACGAGACCTCGTGGGGCAAGGATAGCGATTTAGGATTTAAAGAAGCCAAAGGGTTGCGACGCTCCCAGTCCCTGCTCACTGAGCTCGACTGGGAGCCTGATGAGCCTGGCACTAAAAAAAGGGATCTGTTCCTAACCGAGATTGATGCTGCGGTCTCTGACTGTGAGGACGCGTACGATGGTGAAGGAGGCGTTCCGGTGTCCCGCTTTGGGACCACACCCTTCCCTTACGCTTGCCCTGAAGACTTGCCCGCGTACACTGAAGCAGAAGAAGCATTCGCTCAGGAGATGCAAAGATCTCGATCCCTGCTGTCTGAGCCTAAAAAGGAGGAGACAACCAGAGAGGAGTTCCTCAAGGAGATCCGGTCGGCTGAGACGTTTCTCACTGAGATCATAGCAAGACAGAGTGAGCGGGAAGAAGGTCCATCACCGGTGGCGATAACGCCTGAGTATGAAACCGTGTGCATTGAGCCGGGATCCTCACAAACAATAACATTTGAATCAGGAAGATCATCAGGAAAGCCTCTGAGTGACACCAAAGAGGCCATCTACGCCCAAGTCACTAAGAGAGCTAAAAGGAATGAAGCAAAAGTCGTGACGCAGCCAGAGATGCCAGTATTGGAAATTGCCTCTGAGCTGATGAGCCACAAACCTGAGCGTTATCCCTCTCCCGATCCTCACCTAGCCAAAACAGAAAGCGTTGACTTTCTTTATTCAGGTATCCTTCCTAAAACAGGGCTTCTAATAGACCAGGGTTTTTCTTTGGAAGGAGATGCAGAGATGGCTATCAGATCAGATAAAGAATTAGGTTCTGGACTGCAGTCTGAGGACCGGACATCATCGGAGAGTGACTTAAGCAATAACGTTTTGCAAAGTAGCGAGGAAAAGCGAGGAAAAGAAGATGCTCCATTAGCTCCAATGACTCACGTTGATGATTCCCTAGAGAGCTTAGAACCGTTCCTAGATATTGGTTGGCCGAATACAGACAACACTCCTGTCTCTCCAATTGAGGTACACCCTAGTCCAGGTATCCATAATATTCAGAGTCCAGACCCTCTAGAGGTCTCACAAATGGAGACGTCCCTGCAGGAAGTGGGCACGTTACCGCTGTCCTTGATGAGGGAACCAAACTCTGACCATTCCCTGTGCACTATCACTCCCACAGACTCCACGATGTCACCTCTTACCTCGGGTTCTATGGACTGTCTCACACCGGGAGATCCGTGGGCAAGTGGAGGAGGTGCTGGGTGGAGGATTCTGGGGACAGAAACCCCACATCGGGACTCTGCTTATTTCTCAGACAACGAGTGGGATGCTGGAGAAGGCTTGATAAGAAGGGGGGAAGGATTTGTTTCCTCACGTCCCAGCAGCGGTCGAGTAGGTGATCGAGGATTGCTGATGGGAATTGAGGAGAAGATCGAGGCAGAGGAAGACTTTCAGGAAAATAAAGGGCGTGCTTGGGAACTGTTTTCAGATGAGAAGGTCATAAGATCTCTTGATGGCATAGAGGATGAAAATGGTCCCAAACATGGTCCCACAGGGAACTTGGAGACTGAAAGCAACACTGTTAACAGGTTGTTCTCCAGCGTGGGAGAAGAAATGCCGAAAGGATTTCCATTCCGTGACGACCCCCAAATTAATTTTCAGACATCCTCCGTTGATTCAAGATGTGATCCAGACTTGAGGTTACTCTCTAAAACAGTGGTAGAACCCAAGTCCCAGAAACCAATCACCACGGTGGAACTTTTAGCAAGCCAGGCTTATTTGGAAACAAATGAACCCTCCCAGATGAAAGAAATTCAGAAAGAGACTCTTAGCTTAGCCTGCTTCACCGGGTCTGAGATCCATCCAGAATTAAAAGAAGTTCTAAAGCTAGACATGCAAGACGTTGCCGTGGACGAATTAGGGCTAAGGCGTTTTTCTCATACCAAAGAATGCTTTGAGCAGTCAAAGGCTGAAAGGCAACTAGTTGCTGCTGAGCTCTGCTTCATGGAAAACCAGCAGCACAGTCCAGACTACAGTGACGAAGCCTTGAAGGTCCTTGGGAAAATGACAGACAACCAGCAGAAGATTCTTGATGAGACTGAAGCCACAAATAGTTCACTCAAGGATGCGGTTGTTGGGCATCGTTTCCAGCAAGACCATCTCTGGGCAAGTGAAAATGACCGTTGTGCATCCCCTGAAAATGACCAGTGGGCCTCACCTGAGAAGGACCAGAGGCCTTTGGCAGAAATGTGTAAAAGTGTATCACATGAAATTGACAAGAGTGCTGAAAATGACGAAAATCATCAGTGGTTGTCTGTTGAAAATGACCAGTGGTTATCTGCTGAGGTTCAGAAATCTGAAACGGAATTGTCCTCGGAGTTCATCCTAGGTTCTTCCCAGGTAGAAGAAGGATTAGATGCAGGCAACAAATTCTGGGAAGAAGAGGATGAAGTGAATGATGAACTCGCGAACAGCGAACCTCATCCTGCCTGCAAGGATGAGGCACAAGAGGTGGGTGGAATGAATCAAATGCCAGCAAGTCCACAAATGCCAGAGGAGTTGGGTGTTTGTTACTGGGAGAATGCTGAAAACCCTGACATCGACAGTGGAGCGTTTGAAGACGAGAAGAACCTTGTGAGGGTTGAAGTAGATAACACGCAGAATCCCAGACAAGCTAAAGAGCCAGAACCTGTTTTTCAGATAAGCCACGACGATTCCAAACTGTTCAAGCAAATTGAAGCAGATGACAAGGGTTTGGATGAGAATGAGGCCATAGATCGAGCTTATCTAGAATATTCTTGGATCACCACAGCATCTGAAAGTAATGAGGTGATAATTTCTACCAAAGTGTCCACTTCTACAGCCGTAAATGATAAGTCTCATATAATTTTAGCAAGCCAAGGTCCACAGAGCCAGAATGTTGAGAACGAACAGTGCCTAAATCCAGACTGGGAGAAGGGTGAGTCTCTATGTTTGGTTGACAACAGATCAGACTCTCCAACTTGCCCCAGTCTTACAGTTGAAGCAGAACCTTGCAAGATGCACAACGACAACGATCAGTGCTACTCCCCAGCATTCGTGTCTCTGGAGATCTTGGATTGCGATGCCTCCCAGCATGAAGTAAGCGATCACCAAGGCTCCAACAATTTTCTAAACATGGTGCACCACATCGAGATCAAGTCAAGCCCATTAGAAACCACAGATCATGAAACTCTGTCACCAGATGATTTCGATTCCTTAGGTGTGCCCATAGAAGGACGTCCAACCAACACTCATAACAAAGGGATTACTGCTAATTTGGGACCGTCACTAATCACTGAAAATCAGACTCACCTGGCGTTGGACCATATAAACGAGGATGACCGGAAGAGCAAGTCTCACCCAGCGATCTCCCAGAGCTCCTTGAACTCTATCCCGGATCTGCTGATCTCAGAGTGGAAAGATTTGGACGAGGAGCCGCTAGAGGACTTTGAAAAGCTAGAGAAGTTGTGCTGCATTTCTGGAGATGAAGACATTCTCGGAGACCTCTTGCTGGAAAACCTGGAGCTGCTCGAGTCTTTGAAGAAGAACCGCCAATCTCTCAGTGGCAAGGAGGACCGAGTCAACTCAGTTACTTCTGATGACATATCAAGGGCTGAGCTGAAAGAGGAGGCCTGCAGAACCCTAGAAGTTTCAGTGGGGAAATCACAAAACACCTCATCAGCACTTTCCCCATCTCATGCAAATGAACCCATCAAAGGTCAGCGGACAGTGTCGCAAATGCCAGCAAAAAATGGGCTGATGATGCAGGTAATTTTATTTTAAATGCTTTGAATATGCAGAAGTTATATTTTTGTTACCTTCATACTTAATCATCATGATCAATCACCCTGAATTTATGTATAAAGAAAATCTGACAACATTGTCCATTTTGAATGTCCATTTGTCCTCCTGGCTGGCTCACCAAACCTACTTCTGTTATATTACATTTGTACAAAAGTTAAGTGAAGTTAAATAACTGAACCCTCATGCTTATGCTGCTGTTGTGTGATTATTCTGTAATCATTTACTACTTTTAAGGAATAATTAGGCAACATACCAATCTTCTCTGCTCTCCATTTTGAGGTTTGTGAAGAAAAGCTGCAGTACTCACTCAGTGAAAACGTTAAAACCAACGTGCTTTGGGGATCCACCGTTTCCGACAGCGTCATTCTACATCCTTGGAGTGAAACCCATGCCACCTCTGATGATCACTCTGCCCCTGAGAGCACCACCCAGGAAACTGAGGGGTAAATCATGTTGCCCCAGTTCTTGTTATTAATTATATAGCATATATGTTATATATAGTTCTTGTGTGATTTGTCTGAGCAGTAAGGAGGAACCCGCCTCCTCCAGCCATGTTGTACCCGAAACTGAAGGCTCTGGAGTGGAACCGGAGATGATCACGGAGAGGTCCGAGGTCAGCCCTGTTGTACCTGCTGCTAACCAAGCTATGAAAGGTACTTTCAAATCGATGACCAATGGTTGGGTGAAGCATCTCATATTCCAACTACCAGAGTTTAGTAATTGGCTAAAAACACATCGAATAGCAAATATTGATCAGTTATCTCAGTGCAACAGTACCTGTTAAGATCTGGGATATATTAGGCCGTAATTGAACAGTCTGTTCTCATAGTAGGTGTGTTAGATGTGGGCTGGCTCACAAATTCTTTTTTACCTCATAGCAGGCCCCAAATTATTTTCTTCCTCCTGGTTGGCTTACAAATTCTGATTCTGCGAGACTCCCACAACTAAATAGGTCACAACTGCTGAAAAGCTTAAGTAGCACTGAATCTTATACACACCTTCTCTTCTTCCATCGTCATCATCACTGTCGTCATCATCATCATACACCATCCATCTCTTTTTCCAGCTAAACTAGCTCGCCTCTCCCTCTCTCTTCCTCCACTGGCTCTCTCGCTCCCTCTTTCTCCTGGTTCCAAAGGATTCTGGGAAGGAGGCGAAAACAGGATAAGTCGGAGACGGGGCTTCTCCACAGGAAGCGACCCAGAAGAGGACGAAGAAGAAGAGCCGGACGATGAATCCTCAAAGAGAGTCATCGTTGTGACTGAGACCGACGTTCAGAAAAGAGTTGGGCTCCGCAGCTTGCTGAAATCTCCAAAGGAGCCAGTTGAGAAGGAAAACCGCGACCACGGAAGGAATGTGTCCTTCTTCGACGATGTCACCGTTTACCTGTTCGATCAGGTAACGTTACTGTCAATGAGAATAATAGCATAGGCTTTATATCTGTACTCTCTTAAATGCCATTTTTATCCTACAGGAAACGCCCACGAATGAGCTGAGTTCTGCTCCAACAAGTCCGACTCCTTTTGGAAAACCTGCCCACTTTGATGGATATGGTAAATCACTATTACAGCCTGTAAATACTTTACCATATGAGTCCAAATTGAGACTCACCATAGGAGTCTAAATTGAAGCTTTTAATACCGTAAGAGTCCGAATTGAAGTTTTTAATACCGTAAGAGTCCGAACTGAAGTGCTACCATATAGATCCGAGTTGAGACTCTACTGTGCAAGTTCGAGTTGAGACTCTACCATACGAGTCTGAATTGAAGCTTTACTGTACAAGCCTGAATTGAGGCGCAACCATAGGAGTCCGATTTGAGGCTCCACTGTAGGAGTCTGAATTGAGACTCTACCATAGGAGTCAGATTTGAGGCTCTGCCGTACGAGTCCGAATTGAGGCTTTACGGTACGAGTCTAAATTGAGGTTGTACCTTACAAGTCCAAATTGAGACTCTACCAAACAAATCGAAATTGAGGCTCTACTGTACAAGTCCGAATTGAGGCTCTACCATAGGAATCCGATTTGAGGCTCCACCATAGGAGTCTGTATTGAGGCTCTACCTTACAAGTCCAAATCGAGACTCTACCGAACAAATCGAAATTGAGGCTCTACTGTACAAGTCCGAATTGAGGATCTACCATAGGAGTCCCATTTAAGGCTCCACCGTAGGAGTCTGAATTGAGACTCTACCGTAGAAATCCAAATTGAGGCTCTACCGTACAAGTCTGAATTTAGGCGTACGAGTCTGAATTGAGGCTCTACCACACGAGTCTGAATTGATGCTCTACCGTAGGGGTCCGAATTGAGGCTGTACCATACGAGTCCAAATTGAGGCTCTACCATAGGAATCTGAATTGAGGCTCTACCATACGAGTCTGAATTGAGGCTCTACCATACGAGTCTGAATTGAAGCTCTACCATAGGAGTCTGAGTCTGAGATTCTACATACAAATGCAAATTATGGCTCTACCATACAAGTCCAAATTTAGGCTCTACTGTACAGGTCCAAATTGAGGCTTTACCGTACGAGTCCAAATTGAGGCTTTACCATAGGAATCCGATTTGAGGCTCCACCGTAGGAGTCTGTATTGAGGTTGTACCTTACAAGTCCAAATTGAGACTCTACCGAACAAATCGAAATTGAGGCTCTACTGTATAAGTCCGAATTGAGGCTCTACCATAGGAGTCCCATTTGAGGCTCCACCGTAGGAGTCTGAATTGAGGCTCTACCTTATGAGTCCAAATTTAGAGTCTACCTTAGGAGTCTGAATTGAGACTCTACCGTACAAATCCAAATTGAGGCTCTACCGTAGGGGTCCGAATTGAGGCTGTACCGTAGGAATCTGAATTGAGGCTCTACCATACGAGTCTGAATTGAGGCTCTACCATACGAGTCTGAATTGAGGCTCTACCATACGAGTCTGAATTGAAGCTCTACCATACGAGTCTGAATTGAGGCTCTACCATACGAGTCTGAATTGAAGCTCTACCATACGAGTCTGAATTGAGGCTCTACCATACGAGTCTGAATTGAAGCTCTACCATACGAGTCTGAATTGAAGCTCTACCATACGAGTCTGAATTGAGATTCTACATACAAATGCAAATTATGGCTCTACCATACAAGTTCGAATTGAGGCTCTACTGTACAAATCCGAATTGAGGCTTTACCGTACAAGTCCAAATTTAGGCTCTACTGTACGGGTCCAAATTGAGGCTTTACCATACAAATAAAAATTATGAATCCAAATTAAGACTCTACTGTACAAATCGAGGCCCTACAGTACAGGTCTGAATTGAGGCTCTACCATACTAATCCATATTGAGGCTCTACCATACAGCTCTGAATGAAACCATCTGTATTTTATCTTTTAAGGAGCGAGTGGTCCCAAATCTAGGAACAAAGAGCAGGCAAGGAATAAATCTTCATCAGGACTCAGCTCTTCATCCTCATCAGCAGCAGCAGCAGCAGCGTCCCGCTTCACCGTCAGCCCTGCAGACGACCCCCATTTAGTGTAAAACACACACTCACTCACACGTACACACACTGAGGAAATATGTAGCGCTCTGGCGTGCCGGCGTCACCCAGAGGTTATTTTTATAAACTCAGACTCCAGTTTTTGGAAGCTGGAGGAGATTCGCTCTGGGATCTGGTGTAAGATCTGACGTGGACCAACGGCTATGCAAAAGGAGTCTTGTTACCGTCTGCCAGCTTCATCCTGCATTTATACTCTGTTCACATCAGGAAGCACTTTGATCCAGGAGTACCTGTCTGTCTGTCTGTCCGTCCATCTGTGAGTGTTAGTACTGATCAGGCATGTGCTGATACTACGCTGCTTTATGAGCTCATCAACCTGTTCAACCGATTCACTGTTCAAGAAATGAGCTAATCTCTGTCTGTATGACTGAATGACACACTTGCGCCTGAGAGACCATAAAAAGGGTCTTGGTGGCAAAAAAGAAAGGACCAGAAGGGTTCAGGGAATCAAGCAGGACAGAGGACTGAACATCAGTTCTGATAAACAATTAACTGATTAAAATTCTGACCCTCTGACCGAAAGATATGGGAATCGTACTGTAGGATCAAAGTCCTGGCATGAGCAAATGAGTAATTGATTCAAACAGGAGAGGAGACTGATCTTCACTCGTGAATAATGAATCAGTGAAACATTTGATTCAGAGAGTCAGTGCTGAAACATTGAATCATTTGTCGACAGCCCTCTGACTGAAATTCAGCCTTCTCTCCTGTTTGAATTAATTTGGCTCAGAGTCTGTGTTCAGTGTTTCAAGACTGACTCGCTGAATCAAACAGTTCACTTCTGTGAATCAACTCTTTAAATTAAATTTTTTGGTTCAGGAAATCAGTGTTAAATCACTTGAATCATTTGTCACAACAGAAATTCAGCCTTCTCTCCTGTTTGAGTCAGTGAATCATTTGGTTCAGTGAGTCACCTTTGAGTTATTGAATCATTGAAAACAGACTCTGAATAAATTGATTCATTGATTCAAAATGGAGAGAAGGCTGAATATCAGTTAGAGGGCTGTCAGCAGTTGATTCAGTGATTCCACACGAACTCTCTGAACCAAATGATTCACTGATTTAAACACTGACTTTGTGAACCAAATGATTCACTGATTCAAACAGGGAAAAGGTTGAATTTCTGCCAAATTAATAAGCGATTCAGCAGTGGCTTACAGAACCAAATGCTTCATTGATTTAAACACTAAATCTCTGAGCCAAATGATTCACTGATTTAAACACGGACTCTGTGAAAGAAATTATTCACTGATTCAAACAAGAGAAGGCTGAATTTCAGTCATTACACATGATTCAGTGACTCCACACAGACTCTCTGAATCAAATGATTCACTGATTCAAACACTGACTCTTTAAATTAAATGATTAATTGATTTGAACACTGACTTTCTGAACTCAATGATTCACTGATCCAAACAGACGAGATGGCTGAATTTCAGTCACAACAAATGAATCAATGATTCACCACTGGCTTAAAGAAAAAAATGAGTCAGTGATCCAAACAGGAGGAAATGTTGAATTTCAGCCATGACAAATATATCAGTGATTTGCCACTGACTCTCTGAGCAAAATGATTCACTGCTTCAACAGGAGAGAAGGCTGAATTTCTGTCATGACAAATGAATGAGTGATTCAGCACTATACATTGAACCAAATGGTTAACTGATTCAAAGAGAGGAAAAGGCTGGATTCCACTCAGAAGGCTGTCAATAAATGATTCCATGATTCAGCACTGACTCCATGAACCAAATGATTCACTGATTCGAATAGCAAAGAAGGCTGGATTTCAGTCATGACAAATGAATATGTGATTCAACACTGACTCTCTGAACCAATGATTCACTGATTTAACCGACACTAAACGACATAGGAGCAAATCTGCGTTGTGACCAAATGATTCACAAAGGAGAGAGTTGATCCCAATGATTTGGAATGGTTGACAGAGAGATACATCTCGAATCTTAATTGATTGGTTCGTTAAACGCTGACCCACTGAATGAGAAGAGGCCTGAATATCTGTGAATATGAACGATTCACTGATTCAGATTCAATAATCCGGAGTAAGTCTTGTTCAGGACCGAATGATTCGTTTAAGACCAAATCACTGCCATTACCAAATTAAGTGACAGATTTAGAGTCTGTTCTTTGCCTCTCAGCCAATCACAGGCTCATTTGAGATTTGACGCCCTGCCCTAATAACAGTCGATCTGCTGATTTGGAATCAGTTTGGGGTTTAGGCTTGGTTAATTATGAAGCATGGTGGTGGTGACCGATGCTGATTCGACCGAGTCATTCAGGTTAGTGAATCGTTCAGACAGACAGAGTCATTTGCGAATTAATCATAGTCATGATTTGAATAAAGGTTACAGTTTGGAGTGAGATTTATCATGCTGAATAGAGAGCGCTGCCCCCTTTTGGCTTGGAGAGTCATTGCAGGCATTCAGTTAAAATCGCGTAGAGGAAATTCCTCGGCCCATGAAGTACGCTGTAAGCGGCGATCAGCACGTGCCTGACCGTCGGTGTGAACCCGCTGACCTGTGCTGGAGGTGCGGGAGGCCGAGTGCAGTGCTCTTTAGTGACAACACGACGTGTACAAACTCATTTTAGGTTTATTTTAGACATGTTCTTAGACTGCACGGAAGAAAAACAAAACTGCTGATATGATTTATAATGTGTTATAAAATGCACAATGTAATTTATTTCTGTATTTATTTATTTATTTATTTATTTATTGCTAAAAATGTTGCACATTTACTTTGCGTTATTGGTTAATTGTTATGCATTTATTTGATCGGGTGCTACGTTGATCAAAGCCAGATCTCTCTCTCTCTCTCTATAAGCTTTGCAATATTAAAATTGTTTCTCTCTCTTTCTGTAGATGTTAGTCTGTACTCGGTGTGTCTGTTTATTATTAACGTTATTTTACGAGGTTCTATCCATTCCTTATGTTGTTGCGTGAGGTAAAAAAAAATGGAATGGATAAAGAGAGCCGGTCGAGTTTAAAGATTTAAAAAAAACCAGCTCATTTGTAAAGTGGCTTTCGGCTTCTGTTTCGTTAAAAGCTTTCTTAGGGATGATTCCCCCGGTGGAAGAGGAACAGAAATCAAATGGAAACTGTGAAACATTTAAACAAACTGTTTGATGAATAAATTGTACTGGCTTCTAAAAAAAAAAATCAGTGTGTTTGCGTTCCTTTATAACCGTCACTTAAATAAGAAACCAGTTTGTCTGATTTTAAGCCACAGTGGTCATGGAGGAATGAGATCTTTTGTTTCTTATTCCATATCCTTAGTTGATTAATAATTAAGGTGCCATGGAAACTGGGCAGTGCACTGGTATGGGCAGCTCAGCACCCAGCTCTCGATCTGAGAAAGGTGAAGATGAAGGCTTCGAACCCAGGGGTCAAACTTTATCAAGGAAAAGACTATTAAAAATGCTTCAAATACAAGTAGAGGTTCATATGCTACTATGTAAAGTAAAAAAGTAAAAGTATTGTTTTAAAAAGACTACATAATGGTTTGTATGACAACTTCATGAATAAATAAACTGTCAAATTTGCCCCAGGTACAACAAGAATAGACACAGGTTTCTGGTTCTCGTTTCATTTTCTGCCAGACTGAAATTGCCAAAATACAAAATAACTTGTGGTTCAGTATATTCAGGTATCAGCTGACCTCATTCTTTGGGGTCATTACGTTGCTGAACCGAGACCTGACCTTGAACTGCGGCAGTAACTCCAGATCATAGCTCCGCCCCCACAGGTGAGACCTTTAATTGGCCAGACAGTGTAGACAAAGAGATTCATAAAAGCTTTGAAAACAGTTTGTAAAAAGTATCGATGTAACACTAAAACTGCTCAGGTGTTAAGAAAGAAATAGGAAAAACCTGTGAAAGTCTGGTTATAATACATCAAAAATCACTAAATTTGCCTTTCCAAAAAAATTAAAAAAAAGAGAAATTGAAATAAAGACGTTTGCTGGTAAAATCCCAGTAAATATATTTTTCCTTATCTATAGCTACATAAAATTGTATCTCGAGAAATATAGGCTGTGCAAAGACTTGTAAGTCATGTGGGGAGATTTATTAATGCCTGCTAATGTTTAGGTAAAAGTGAGCTATAAAACCTCTTACACTGATGTTAGTATTAGTTAATGGAGTCCAAATCATTTGACTCCAATTCTAAAGTATTACAAATATACACTAGTAATAATATGTTTACATTCTCTATAAATATTGAGGTTAGACTAAAATTTTCTTCTTTTGGCTTTTCCCTTTCAGGGGTCTCCACAGCAAGTCGTCCTCCTCCATCTCACTCTGTCCTCTGCATCCTCTGTCCTCACACCAACTAC